>UFQX01000005.1:1240618-1262767 GCA_900497675.1 Arapaima gigas | reverse complement strand
CTGAAAAGTGCTTGCAGCTCGAATACCACCAATTAACTGTGTAAATATCTGGTTGGAATTGAAAAACTAGGGGGGATTCCATTCTGAATGTCTGAAGAACATGTGTGAGGCATGCTGGGACTTTTGTCACTTTCAGTACGGTTTTAGTGNTTGAAAAACTAGGGGGGATTCCATTCTGAATGTCTGAAGAACATGTGTGAGGCATGCTGGGACTTTTGTCACTTTCAGTACGGTTTTAGTGTAGGTGGGATGGTGGTGCAGTCGTAGCTGGGCTGACTGAAATTGGATCCCCACTCAGTCTGTGCGAAGTTGGCATTTTCTCTGTGTTCACATAGCTTTCTTCCCATAGTCCAAAGACGTGTTTAAGGTGGCTTGGTGATTGGTGGAGACTGAAAATAATAGTGCAGCATGAAAATATAATATATATTTTATATTTTAACATGAATAACATGAAATTATTGAGAAACAGAGCCCTATTATAGAACATATGTTAATTATTTTATATAATGGAGTAAAAGGGATTTATGCTCAGGTTGCTGGACCTAAAGCCTGTTGTCAGCCACAATTATTTCTAAATATGTACATACATATCCAGTTTCTTTTCATTTACTGAGTAACATTTAATCCTGCTGTTAGATGAGCTTTTTCAGAACCAGTTTTTGCTTTGTCTCCAGTGATGCTAATGTGACAAATTTGGTGTCATGTGCTAGACATTTTCATACATGGGTAAGAATTTTGTCTGATTCTTACTAAATGAAAAATACATCTCATTATTTATACTAAATCATAAAATTTGTTTGTACTGTGTTTCCCTCAGCATCTGTTGGCAGTTGCTGTAGGAATAAAACTGTGTAGGGTGTGTTGGATTTTCCTTTGTTTGCAGATTTCACAAGGTCCTGGACAAACCCTTCACATGATCCTCAATCATAAACATGTTTCTGTAACCCTTGGCCCGAAGGCCTTTAAAACCCACATTTTGTTAGGTCAATATGTTAAAGAAATACATTCCCCTAATTTCCATATTCCTGAAATCAATATGCGGGACTTTGTTTTATGTTACACTGTTTTGGGTGCTAATTCTGAAAGCTGAGGTTTGGGAGCAGAGCTTCACTCTGTAGAAGGACCTTTGGCATAACAAGACAAATGACAAACACTTGTTGCGAGGGGATCCAGATTCACTCCTCACATTTGTGGATCACCAGCCTCAAAATCCCATATTCCTCCTTTGCATATTCAGTATTGAGATCCCAAGCTATTATAAACTACTTTTGGTAGTTTTTTTATAAAATACAAAATCATTTTTGACAATTACAGAAATATATATAGAGTAGCTTTCTTTAATACCTTCTTTTGTGTGACTGGATGAGAGCCTGTATGTATTGTTATCATATCTGGAAAAGGGGAACTCTGTTTGTTTGCATTCTTGTTAAAGGTAAACATAGTAAGGAAGTGGTGGCAGCAGTGGGACACATTTTCATAAAGTGGAAACATGCACCAAATTCAGTTTGCATCTGTAAGGAAGTGGTGGGGATAACTATTAAGATGAGTACATTCAAATACTGAATGGGAAGTGGGACCTGCAGGTTGCACTGTGGCTGTGCCCAGCCAGGGACATTAAAAGAGTGGTGGCCCGTTGTTTGCGTGTGCTGGGCTCTGTACCTTCCTCTCCTGTCACATGGGGAATATGACATCAGCTCTTAAAGACATAGCAAAAGCTCCTGTACACTTTACTGGATAGTACCGTATAATAGAGTGGATTGAGAGAACGGAAATCAGTGTGAAAGTGGCTTCAAAGGCCACCCTAACTCCCGTGACAGATTAAAATGTTGCTCTCTAATGGGTTTTGACATTTTCTATATGCTTTCTGCTTCAGAAAGTTTCCTTGTTTCCCATCTCTTTCTCAGAATGGCTGACTTTGCACATGATAGTGACATTGAAGCAGACAACTGCCCTGACTGGTCGGGTTTGCAGACGCGTCTGGAGTCCTTCCATCGCTTCCCCAGCACAGCCCAGGTGTCAGCAGAGCGCATGGCCCGTGCCGGTTTCTACTTCACAGGCGAGACTGATCGTGTGCGATGCTTTAGCTGCCAGCAGACAGTGGAAGGCTGGCAGAGTGGAGACGCCCCTGTGGACCGCCATAGGCAGGTCTCACCCGCCTGTAAGTTCCTCAGCTGTGTACATGGTGTGCGTCCAAATGCCCCTGTGGACAGTTCCCCTGTCTATAATGAGGAGGCTGAAGACATGGAGTACCGTCTTCGCCGAGGGGAGGTGGTGGACGACACAATGTATCCCACTGTCCCCCATATGCGCAGAGAGGATGACAGGCTGAGCTCATTTCAGGGCTGGCCCACCTCCGCTCCTGTCACACCCCGGGCACTTGCCCAAGCTGGTTTCTTCTACCGAGGAGAGGGAGATCACGTGCAGTGCTTCTGCTGTGGTGGCATGCTGTCAAACTGGGAAGATGGGGATGAACCCTGGGATGAGCATGAGAAGTACTTCAGCAACTGCTTCTTTGTCTTGGGACATGATGTGGGTAATGAGCCCACATTGCTGCTGCCAGAAGAGCCAAGGGAGCAGCGACCCTCCATGTCCTCCTTTGAGGAGCGTCTCTGCAGTTTTTCTGACGTACGGCATCCCATCGCCCCTGAGAGACTTGCTCAGGCGGGTTTCTACAGCTCAGGTCTGCAGCTGTCATACACCTCATACTTAAGTTGTCATAGTGCTCAAATCTAATAAGCTGTTTATTGCCATGGGCATTTCAAGGAATTTCTGCAGAAATTTATAGTGCAGCACATATAATTTTGATTCCTGTTGAAGATATGGGGCCAAAATGACTGTGTGCTTAGTAGTATTTGCATGTTGTGTTTTTTGCAGGTGCCCCAGATCGAGTGACGTGTTTCAAGTGTGGCGGTGGCCTGAAGAACTGGCAGCCAGAGGAGGATCCATGGGAGGAGCATGCAAAACACTATCCAGGGTACAAAAAAAACCATCAATCAAATGGTGCTTTTCTAACAGCAGTCCTCTTCTTTCTACTCTACCCTGACATATTTTGTTTTGGTTTCTTAAGAAAGAGAACACACTGCATAGCTGAGAATTTCAGCTCAGCCTTCTTTTTTGCCTTTCTCTCAAACCAGCTGCAGCTTTCTTCTGGAGGAGAAGGGCCAGGAGTTTGTTAACAGGATACAACTGAGCGACCCCAGGGGAAGTGCTCCGGCAAGTGATGTCAATCACCCCTCCTGTTTTGTCACCCCTCCTTCTGTGAAAGCTCTTGAGACATTATCAAACTGTTTATTTTTATGAGACTGTTTTCAGTTTCAATTTGAGATTTCAAAAAATGTAGAGAGAAAATGTTGCACCTTTTGAAGAATATATGGCAAGCCATAGTTTCAGAGGGGCATCTCCAGTGCACTGGGGTAACTGTGTGAATCACTGCATGGCAGGTCTGCAACACCTTGAGATGCTGCTAAGCAGTTTGTAATATTTTTGGTAAATTGAGGTTTTCTTAGTCAATAGTGTTGATGTATTTGACTTTATTTTGACTCCATTTACAGTTGTGAATTGTTGTCTAACGTGAGACCTCTCTTGTACAGAGACCCATTCATCAAAATGGAATTGCTGCTCCAGAAAGTGGTAAATGTTATAATATTATAGGAAGCCCACATATTGACATCATTATTGACATCATTGATTTGTTGTAGACTAACACTTTTTGGTCCTTTTTTTTTGTAGAAGCAAATGTCATGCAGCTTGAGATTGCTCGAAAGGCTGTGGAGATTGGCCTGGACCCAGCAAAGGTAGAGAGGACCATCCAGGAGAAGATGTGGAAAACAGGCGAGTGCTATGCCACAGTAGAAGCCCTTCTGGAAGATATCATTGGTGCCTCCACAGAGAAGCCAGCAGACCATAAAGGTATATCCCTTCATTGTGGAACCATGTTAGTCTTATTTCAAAACTGTATTCCCAGCTTCCTTTTTGGGCATAATGAAAACTTGCTCTTGTCACACACCTTTTCCTCAGGGGACCAATGGTGTTTTTCACAGTACAGACCTACTTAAAAATTTCATTATGGACAAACATAAAATACATTATTTTGTGTCAGTAATATAACTGAGGATGGATGTGGACAGTGACGGAGTTCATTGTGTCGTATCCGTCTTTTGTTCTGCCTTTGCAGCTTGCTCTTCACAAAAAATTTCTGTGTGCATCTTAAGCATTTCCATATTTGACTAAATTTTTTGTTAAGCATTTTGGAGATGTTTTCAGTAAATTTCTGAATTATTAGGCAAAGTGCAGAGTTTGTTAATTTAAGGATACTTGCACCTCAGGTTATTTCTATGACGGTGCAGCGATGTCAGTTTCTGATGACTTTATGGCATGTTAGTTTTTCAGAAAGAATCATTCCAGATTCATAGCCGTGCAATTAATCAATGGGTTTATGCGGTTGTTTTTGTATTTAAAAAAAAAAAAAAAACCAAAGAGGGGTGGTGTGATAGCTCTAAAATCAACCATTCTTGAACCCAGACCTCCTCCTGATCCCATTCTGGAGGTCTTATTGCTGGTTGTGCTTTTACTACTTCAAACATGGAAATTATTGTAAACAATGTAAATTTTTAGGTATCCAGGTCAGTGAAAAAGTTTGTTTGGGCTGATTTATTACCTCTAGGTCCATTTCTGGTTTGTGAATGTGAAGGATGGCTAAAACAGTAATTTATTTTTAACCTTTAGGTGTTTTGAGATGCTAATAATTCCACTGTAATAATTAATTACTATAAAGGCTGCATTAGTGATTTAAAAAAAATCTAGATGTTTGCTGCAGCCTAATGCCTTTTTCGTGTTAATTTACATCTACATACACCATATTTTGAAAGCATTACTGTTTTATCATGTTTACCAGACATGCAGTATATTAGCAATGAACTTTAGTAACAGCAGCTAAGCACAGTTGGGTTAGGCTGGGTGCACCTTTGAGGTTCATATGTGTTGCTCCCTGCAAGTCCCATAACTAGTAAGCTGTATGTACAAAAACTCGTTTAGACTGCTTTCAAAATTTGGAATGTGGAAATGCATTTTGCCATTGTGACTTTCATTATCTTTCCATAAGTAGCTTGTTTGTACTGCTGACATTTGTGTTAACTGCAAAGGTGTAAAGTTGCACTAAACACTCCACTCTTTACATGATGTTGTTCTACGGGTACTGATATATTGATCCAGCAGTTCCCTATGGATTTTGAGCCAACTTCCCTGATGGGAGATGTTTTGGCCATTGTGCAGTTTGATAACAGCCAACCTCATGCACTTTGTACAGTGCTGCAAAAAAGTATTTGCCCCATTTCCACATTTCAGAAGTATTTGCCCCATTTCCACATTTCTGTTTTTGCAGTTCCTTGATATTAAATTTGATCAGTTTTTTTTTTTTTTTCCTAAAATTTCTAGTAGTTTATGAATGGGGGCACAAGTGACCTGTTGGAATACAATCAGAGCCAGTTCTTGTAATATAGTTTTCAACTACTTACATCGTTAATTTCTTTCACTGTGACTTTAATCATTATTTACTGTCTGTGACATTTTACAGATGAAGACCCCTTGGAGAAGCTGCGGAAGCTACAGAGGGAGAAGCAGTGCAAGGTCTGCATGGACAGAGACATTTCAATAGTATTTATCCCCTGTGGACACCTGGTAACCTGCAATAACTGCTCCCAGGCCTTAACTAAGTGCCCCATCTGCTGTGCTGTCATCACACAGAAGATAAAGACCTACATATCTTAGACTCAGTGCCTACCCTGCCCCAATAAACAGCAGTTTATTTGTGCTCGTATAATACAAAAATTTAAAGAAATTGTATATGAATTAAACACTAGCTTTTAGAACTATAGACAGTGTGTGGCTGTAATATGAATGTAAGAGAATCACAAAATATTTATTTTTTTTAAGAAGGCATTTAGAATGAATGCTAAGTCATTCTAAAGGTGAGACATGATTGTTTAAGGGGTATAGATTAGACAACTGGAACTTAGAATCACTTGTTCATGCTTTGGCTTTGTCTTTGGAAGTGGGACCAAATTAGATGGCAGAACAACCTTTTCCTTGTTCTTTGAGTCAGATTTTACCATGACTGTTCTGAAATGTCAAGGTAATTCATGAATGACATCAAGTTGCTGCTATAAACCAGGCAAACAGCATTGCTGGACCTCAGGCAACTCTGCATATTAGATCAAATTGGATTCAAGTCCAGGTAGAATTTATATATTTCACAAATTTTTTTCAAAATTGGTACTTTAAACTTACTCATTTTTATTTACTATAATGTATATACTGGTCATTGTAAATGCACTAATTTAAGTTCTTTTAATTTTTATTTTACACTTAATTAGTTTAGGTATGTGTTCATTTTATGTGATTTACCCTTTGTACAAAGTTCACTCCAAATGACATAACATTCTCTGCTAAACTTGCCAAATGGAACATTACGTTTTCTTGCATCTGAGTTCAATGTTTTTCTCCCTTTTTGGCTATTTTGAAGTAACAATTTAAATATATAAAAGTAATAAATACTGATTTATTTTACAATCTTATTTGACCTCTAGTGTAATTTTTCTGACTATTTTGTTAAGAATCTCTAATATCAGTCTTAAACTTGCTCTGTTCAGGCTTGTGTTTAAATTTATTATTTCAACCCATCCAGCTGTTGTAACTTGTCCAGTTAAGACAGACTGTACATGTGATTGTCTATAAAAATTTTTAATGGTATTTGATATGGAGCATAGCTAACAACAGCAAGTATTTTTACTGTCACATAGCATACTATGCTTACTAAGAAAGGGTGATTGGAGCAGACACCTGCACTAATATTTGCCTGTGTCAATTTAAAGTTTTGGGAGGTTGTTTACTTTAGGATGGACCATTGACCCTCTACAGACTAATGGAAATAATTTAAAAACTAATAAGTACCTCCATCAAAAATCACACAATTCATCTATATTCTTGTCATTTATGCAGTACCAACAGGCTGAGTAGAGCAAGTCACGCTGACTGGTGTTTATCTCTCTCATATGTCTTTGGTCTTCCCCTGGACCACTTACTCTTTAACTAGATCCTGAAACCACCATAATTATCTCCTCTCAAGCTGGGAAAACAGCAACTCCAAAGGTCTTTGACTGCTGAGCTCCTCATCCTCACAGAATTTCAGCATCAGCACCCTGTGAGGAAACTTGTTTTCCATGTCTTGTACCCATGACCTTGTTCTTTTGGTCAAAGCCAAAGAACAGTTTTTCCCTCCCTCAAGAGGCAATAAAAAGTGAATTTTATAAATTGGTAAAATTATTCTTGTAAAGTATATGTTGATACTGGAGGGTTATAGCAAAATGTCACCCAGGTTCTCAGCAAGTATGAAGTTCTGTTGAAGTGGGAATATCAGCCCACTGAGGAACCTTGGAAATTCTAAATGTAGAGATGCGCCCTCCTTACACGAGACAGTGCTGCAAGTTTAAAGGATTAGGGACCATCTGTCAGGTTGAGTTTACTGCAGCAATGAAACAACTGGAAAGCTATGGAGTGTCCTCACAAAAGGCTGGGAGCTCTCATGTAGGGTAACTCCAAAGAACAATAGACCACCTCCAATGATGACGTCTAATTCCAGAGCCAGTACTGAATGTGAAGATAAAACCAGCTGCATGTACTTTCTCCCTCTTGCATGACCTCTGGGTGCCTCCCTCCCAGCGTGGTGACATTTCCAGTTCTAGAAACCAGTTTCCATTCCATTAGTACAAGCCACATAAATCAGTCTGTCCCATCTTTGCTTTTTACCCGACAGGATTTATGCCCCTAACCCCACGCTTCTTCAAAGTGGAGCCTAGCTAAGATATGTTTGTCATGCAGCATCCTGATGCTTGTTGGCAAAGACCAGCTTCAGGGCTAGGTCCTGGTCAAGTATTTTTTTTACATCAGTGATGTTTCTTGGGAGTCTAGTATTTAAATCTCATTTTGTGGGATCTTTTACCTTTGCTTAAGTTGCTAAGGGATGACTCCACCAGCAGCATAAGGCTCCAGGCAGCGCAGCTCTTAGTATCCCTGGGGTGCTGAAGCTCCTTCTCCAGAGCAAGGCTGTGATCTATATGATGAAACAGTGTAATAACATTTGTGTAGTTAATAGTTATTTTGACAGGACATGAAACACATTAACAAGTGCGTCCCCACTGCTCCATTGGCAAGTTGCTGTGTGTAGGGATCTGGGTTCAAATAACTCCCTGCCATCTGTGGTGAAAATTGGCCTTCATTCCCTTGGGTGGATGAAGTGGCTGGGATTTCGTCCCTCTTTGCTCAGAGTAATGTGTGGTCTGCTGAGTGCCTACTGAACTGTGGGTGGAACAGCACTATTTTCCAAGTGTGCTACATAACCCAGTGAAGCCTGGTGTTTGTAAAATGGCAAGAAGTGTGTTGCTCACAGTAAACACAGGAGAGGAGCAGTGTGAGCTGACATACTCACAGGAGACATACAAATTGAGTAATTGGCCAGAGCTAAATGCACAGATACTTAAAAAAAAGTGTGGCAGCTTTTGTAGTTTTAATTATTTGCTAATACAATAACCGTTCAAATTAGTTTTAAAAATACAAAGAGTATCTTGAATAAAGTGCTTCATTTAGTATCTATGATGTTATGGGGCTCCTGCTGAAAGTTTATGTACTTTGGTCTTAGCAGTATACATAATTTATGCTCTAATCCTAAATGAGATGCTATAAAATCATATAATGGGTGATAACAAAGCACTCTAAAGTACTAATGGCAGATAAAAAAAATATCAGTGCATTCTTGTTGTAACTGATTGTGGCATTATTCATTATGCTTAACACCATTTCTAAAAACAATGAAATGCCTTAAAAGATAAGTAAGAAATGACTTGGAATAAATAAATTCAATAAATGAACTTTTTAAACCAACCCTGGTAATATGTGAGTCATGTTTGCATTTCTGCCATAGCCTTATTAAAGTTAAACATTATATAATGTGTGACAATGAACAACAATCACTGGACACAAAAAGTTGCTGTTTGCAACATCAAAAAACTTCACACAAATGACCCCTGTTGAAGCAACTGTAGAGTATTGTTTCATTAAACAGAAAACAGAACATATAACCTAAATTAACTTGAGCTGATAATATGTGGATAACAAAAACAGGCAGCTTTGCACAAACTGATTTTGATTGCTTTTAGTTAAAACATATTGGCAGTTTCTTTTGCAGTAAATGTTACAAAATTAAAATATGTAATTTTTTAGTTGGGACATTATTACTGCATCTTATATCTTCAAACTCAGAAAGAATATCTCGTATAGAGTATTAAGCCATAGACGATGGATTGAAAATGAACTTTGAGTCCCAGCTAATCTATGATTCTAACTCTGTTCATCTGTGCAGGTCCATGATACTCATGCTGCAACTACGAATGTACTTGACCTCCAGTGGAACACATCAGATATCTTGAATGTTCTTCATGAATAATTAAAAAAAGGAGCAGGAGATTGAAAAGTGAATTGGCACAATGTTAGCAGGTCTATGAGCACTGTGTCCATATGTGGTGGTGAAGCAGGAGCTGTTTTTGGACAAAACTTAGCTTTCAACTCAGTCTACAGCCCCATGCTCACCTCTAGTCATGTGCTGTATGGAAATGTCCACAAGAACAAGGTGATGGAAACAAGCTGATGAAATTAAGTTTTTCTGCAGGATTTCTGGGCTCTCTTTCTGTGACAAGGTGGGGAGTTTGGTGGTCCAGGAGTCTCAGTAAAGTCACTGCTTTTCTGAATTGAGAGGAACCTACTGAGGTGGATCAGGCACGTTGAAAGAAAGAAAGCAACCTGCTGGAGTTAGGCAGTTAGCCATGGCCCACTGGGAGCAGACCATGGGGCAGATCAGGATATGCTGGAGAGATTATAATTTTTCACTCATCTGAGCCATGGGGAACACGAGGGGATCCCTAAGAGGAGCTGGAAGCCGTTGCTGGGAACAGGAACATTTGGGCCTCTGTGCTCAGTCAGCTTCTACTACAGGCCTCTCCAAGGAAGTTTACTGGCTGTGTGGATACACATAACGCAGCTTTTTTGCTTCTAATTTTACAAATGTGTAACACTTAAAAGACACAATGTACAGAAAGAGGTCGGAGTAGCGCTCGCCCCACTGCGCTGTAGCTAAAAGCTGCGGGGCCTCAAACATGGCGCCCAGCGCGCGCTGCGACTGCGTGTCTCCTGTAGGTGTCGCACGGTCACCGGTGCGCGCGCTGCGTTCCCTCTGGCCGCCAGGTGGCGCCTCTGCGGCGCGCGACTCCCTTCTCAAATCATCGAAACAACAAACCGAACGGAACGAGCGGGCTAAAGAGAGTCCAAAAGCGCCGGTGACCGCCACTTTCAAACTCTTCAGTTAAATAGCGCCCCATAATCGCAACATCGGCCGCTGAAGGGTATATTTAAAAAAAAAAAAAAAAGAGTGGCCTTTGAGCGCGCCGGGGGTGGATTTCGACGTTGAGGTAAGTTTTAAAATGGCGGAGAAGGTTCTGGAAGTTTGTTGTTGTGCGGCGTTTGACTGGAAACGTGCGGCGGGCCGCTGGTTGGAGGCTCGCGCTTCAGTGTGAAGGGAGGAAGGGCCGGAGAGGCGCCGTGCGGGTCCGCCAGCTGGCGCGCAAAGTCCCGCACTGAGACGCTTGTTTTTATCTAAAAAGATGGATAATGAGAATTGTTACAGAAGCGACAAGACACTATGGGCTATTAGTTGTAAGAAGAAAAGTAATTAATTGTGCCCTGACCCCGTCGGAAGCGTGTGAAGCGGTGAGAGGCGCGGAGTTGCAGGAACTCGGTCCAAGTCAAGATGGAGGACAGGAGGATGAGACGTTTTCCTAAAAATGGACTTGCGGCTGCAGTACACGTCTTCTGGCGGGCGTCGGGGTCGCAGCTTAAAAGCACCCACTAATGGTGTTTTATATCGACGCGGCTAAACCCTTGTTGAGCTGCTTGCTTGACAAGGAAGGAAACAGCGGCGTTTCTAGCAGAACCAAGATGGAGAACCCAAAGAACAGCTGCCGCTGCACGCTTCAAAATGGAGAATCTTCCCCCCTCGATTGTTTTTGTCTTACTTTTGGGCAAATGTGCAGTGGAATAAGACGGAACGAGGCCCTTTGCGAGGGCTCGGTGTGGCGTAAAGCTGCGCGGTCGGCAGTGCGGCGGAAAGCGAGCTTTTGCCGCCCGTGTGAGCGGTTTGTTCTCCTTGCTGCAGGTACAAACGGTCACCAGATGGCCGGCTGGCCAACTATGCAGCCCACCGTGCTCTTTTTCGACTCGTTTTAGCTTTGTTATCCTGTTTAAGACTCAGTCAGAAGGTCAAACTATGCTTAACTATACATGTAATTGTATTTAACGGCTAGTTAGGCGAGGTGAGCTAAATGAGCGAATCGGGCAGCCGTACGATGTAGCTGCGCGTTATAATCGCGCCGAAACGGTTGGCGGCGGAGCTGCTGCGTACTACTGTGCACTTACAGCTGGTCCTGCCGTTTCCGCTGTCTCTCAGGCCCTCATTCTTCTCTGCTGGTTGATACTAATCTTAGTTGCTTTAATGCGGCTGTTTTGACTGCTTTGTGCCGAAAAGCTATAATCGCGTACTTGTCATTTCTTATTTCGTGCATCGTTTTAGGATCAATATCATAAGGCAGTAAGGTTTTTGGCGCCACTTTCATGCCGTTTCATCACACTGTCAGAGGAGCTGTTGTTACTGGCTGGGTGCTGACGGTCGATCATTGTTCATAAAAATAATTCATGGCTGTAATAAAGAATAAAATCTAGGTCATTTTTCTTGCATTTGTATACAGATTCAGTAAGATATTTTTATGTGCTTAAGTTGCTTGTAAAAATGCGTTTTGCTGTTAGTACAAAATGCATAAATGTAGTGACTTCGAATATATGTGGTTCATGCGGCTGTATCGTTTGAAGAAGACTGAATTCGATCACTTTCCGTCATAGTGGAATGTGTGACCGAACGTATTTGAAGAAGGCGCACTTTTTCTTTGCATAGTTATAGTGTTCCAACAATGTGCTTCACAAGTGTGGTGCATATTAAACAGTTTAATTCTGATATTTTTATTAAGGCATGCAAGGTGCTTGAAATGAAGTTGACCTTAATGTGTTTGTATGTTGTGAGGTTCGAATTAAGTTTGCCAACTTGCAAAACAAGAAGTGCGAAACACGTGGCTCTATCGCGGACGTGCCGCTTGTTGTCATATGGTATCGTGCTGTGGTTCCTTTGTAAGTGTAGTACAGTGTTGCGGTGACGCGGGCCGCGCGCCGTTGTAGCCACACCCTGTGGACGCCGGGAAACGATCCTCTTTAATGGAAACGGCCTCGTTGGCGCTACACCAAGTTCCATAACCGGTATTTTCGTCCGTTTCATGTATATATATTCCCCATACACATTAGTGTGGAGTCCATCTTAGTTTGTTGCTTTTTAATTTTTTACTTTCAAAATACACACGTTACCCAGAACCATGTCTTCCATGTTTAAATCTATAGTTTCTATTAAAAATGCGTCACTTCAACAGCTATGGCTGTGTGTTCAGCTCCTGCTGTTTTGTCTTGTTTATGTCTGTGGATGTTAAGTATCTTCTGATTGGGTGAGCCTAGGAGCAGCCAGGAAGGGCTACTTCCTTATAAGGTGCTGGAAGGCAGTACTATCTCCCTGATTTGGTCCACGTGCCATACAAAAGAGGGGAGTGGGACCAATAAACGGCCTGAGAGACACGTGACAGATGCGCAGATGTACAGTATCCCCCCCCCCCCCCCACCTTCCAGTTGTAGCTCCAGCACATTTCCCTCCACCTTTTCTGTCATAATACGCTCCTCTGTTCTGGCAGTTGTCGATTCCTATTGTTTACAGAGGCAAAATGGACAACTTTTAATTCATTTTTTGAGGTGCAAGGATGCAGATGCCATGTGTAGTTTGTATTCATTTTTAGTATTAGCCTAAAGGTTGTTGAAATCTTAATAGATTTTCATTATATGTCTTCAATATTTGCATTAAAGAACTCATTAGTAGAATTGTGAAAGTGATGTTTAAAATGGACAAGAAGGTGTCTTTTTCAAGAACCTGTGCAGGGTACCCTCTCAGGGTAACGGTTGTTGCTGTGAGTAATAGCTGTGAAAGACAAATTAGGTGTATTTCACTGTGTAAAAGCTGACAAATGAGCAGTGTAAAAATGTGTAACAAGCTTCTTTTGTTGACACAGGAACTCATTTAAGCCTTCTCTGTGTAATGCTGAAAGAATAGTGCTGTAAAAGATTGGAACATGTTTAGTTGTCTTGAATATAGAAATTATAGTTCTGGACATCTGAGCTATAGGTCTAGCCCAACAATTATATTTAAGAGTGTCAAGTTATTGCAAAGGACTGCAAGGGAGTTTTTAATTCTTATTAAAATAAAAAAAAATCTGGAGCCAATTATTCTGACACAGGTTTTAGAAGTGTTTCCAGTGTTTTGTATTGAAATAATTCCATTTTGTTTCATTGGTAAAATGTGTTGCAGCCATCTTTACTATCATTGCTTGGGGTTTGTAATATAACGTGGCATTTATGTTTAACAGATGCTTATGTTGGGAATTAAATAGCTTTTTACATTTACAAAGGCATGTTGAAATACTGATGTTTTGGGAACATAACACCACCTGCTGCTTGTTATTGTGTGACAGTTCTATCTTGTTTCATTATACTGCCGCACTCCATGTAGATCTACTGTGCAGAGCGTCTGAAGAGTGCAATGATTAATTTCTATTTTGATGACTATTGCAATTTAAATAAAGCAAAAACCCATACTGAAGAATTTCCCCTGTAATGTTCTGCAAATGTTATTTTCCAATCCATTTCTCAACCTAAATGAATTAGGAGTGTTAAATGCGTACATGGACGATTTGCTGAATCTGAGGTTCACTGTCAACACCTGTTCGACTGCTTCCTGGTCCTATTTGTCATGGTAAATGGTGTAAGGTACAGTGGTACTGTATACAGGTCAGTGGTCAGGCAGGCTGGGTCTTTAGCACTTGTACACTTTCACTGTAATTTTTTGCACTCTGATCGTACAGTGTTGGAGACCTGATCCCATCGTTCCTGCTGTTAGTTGTATACATCTTTCAAGATCTTCAGTGATTCTTACTGTTACCTAAAGAACATGGTCATGTTCCAAAACAAGTACAAAGACATTGAATAGCTCTTGTAGATCAGTCGTATAGAAGACTTTTTCTTTCAGTCACTTGCATGTCTCAGCAGCAGTGACCTTGGATATCAAGACACATTAAAATAATGATACCTTATTAGTAAGTCTTAATATAAACGTGTAATTGTGAGGTTTGTCATTTGCAAGGCATATCGTCAGGTGATGCAAAGCTGTGGATGCACACTTTTTGCAGTTATTGCAATAAAATGCACCAAGGATGCTGGCGGCTGAGGAGGGCAACTCTAATATTACCATCTTTACTCTGTATTTTACTGTCTTTTCTGCGTTTCAAGTATCTCCCTACATGTTTTCATCAGGCTGCACAATACAGTTATGAAGATAGTTTTTTTTTTTTATCCATTTGTGGTTCTGATGAAATTTTCAACCAAACTTCATTATTGTTGTACTACATTTTATCATGTAACCCTATGTAATAGCTAGCTGTGGTATCTACTGTTTACAGCATCTGTCAGCACTGTCAGCAGATGCTGTAATAGTGCACATGAACTGTTAAAAAGCAAAGTAGCTAGAAACTATTACAGAATATCTCATGCCCCTGGTACTTTGATGTCATTTATTACTGTATAAGAACAAACCCATGCCACTCTTGTTAATCTATCTGAAATATTTCTTTCCTACAGACACTTGCAAAGGATGTCTGTCAAGTACTTCCATAATACATCTTAAGTGTTCAGTCTGTGGTGCAGACACGTCATTTGTATTGTGTAGGGTGGTTCAAGACTGTGAAGAACTAGTCAGCTAAATATCTGAACAACATGCAACACAAAGGTGGCATTGTCAGATCTATCATTTGTGGGATGGAGTTTCACAAAAATCACAAAAATCTTATTTTGGCTGTTCTTATGAGCCAGTAATATGTGACATTGTTTAGAGAGAAATAGTGGAAAGTAGAGCCAGCAATAACTTGACTACTGTCACATAAACCATTGCAGCACTAGAGTTTACAACAGCTGTAATTGTGTCCATGTCTGTTTGTCATTATGAGTATCTCGGTGAAATACATGGGTTGTGCGACTTAACAGGATTAAATTGTGCTGTTCATGGTTTTTAAATGACACCTCAAGACATCAGCTGCATACAGTCATGTCATGACTGCAAAATTACCATCACACATTTGGGTGGTGCTGGGAAAAGCAAGAGCAGATGAATATGAAAAGTTCTCAGAGTAGAGTGTGGAGTTGAAACCAAGGCTTTGGGATCACTGCTCTGAGAAAAGAAAAAGGCTTGTTTTAACTGTTGGACATATGAGCAACATTGTGATTATTATTGCTATATATATATATATATATATATATATATATATATATATATATATAAAATAAAAGAAATGGCTAGAGAACTACATTTCTTAAGAACTTGTCAGTAAAGCAGTGATTTGTATCCAGCTTTAAAAAAATCAAGCAAATTTGTGGAAAATAGTGTATACATCTTTTATGTAATTGAAAATAGTTTTAGATTTTAAGGTTAATCCAGATATTATTTTGTCTGTGCTGGTCAACCAGTTGATCTCATCGGAGGAGCAATAATTGAGTTAATGAGGGCTGTTGGGCAGGAGAATTTTTTTTTGCAAGTTTTCAATGGAAGCTACAATAACTAGGTATGTGGGAGCTATATTAATCTGGAAGAAAATTGCAAAAGCAGAAAACGTATAGCAATGCAGTGTCGAAAAAAGACATTGGAGTTAAAAAAAAAAAAAATGCATCAAGATGCACGGTAATGTGGATTCAAGCAGTGCTAATGGCATTTTCCAGCAAATACCTCAGTGAGCCTATTTTACTCTTGATAAAGGTACTTCCTTAGTAATCATCCAACTTTGGAGTTGCTGTTTGGTCGATGAATTTCATAGTAGTTCTTGCAATCAAGTTGTAGTTAATAGTAAAATGACATTGACTGTAATTGCACAAATTAGCATTATTTGGTTTTCATTGTCCTTGTTTCTCAACATTTTTCTTTCATTTTATGGTGGTTTCACTGAGACTTTGTAGACTTTTCCCTTGTGCTCTCTTTTCTACTTCTGAGTAACTTCCCTTTTTGAGATAAAATGCTATTTTTCTTATGGTCTGTGTTAAGAATCTGAATGTGATGGCTGTCATTTTACAAATGTTTAACAGCATGACCACTGTTGAAAATGAACCTCATGGGGGCCTCTTAATTCATGAACGTAATAGAGGCTGTGTAATACGAAATAAATGTTGTGAGAAGTGTGACCTAAAGTTGTTCCTTGCAATATAGATCAGCCTTTAGGAAAGGGGATTGCTGCCAAGTCGCTCAGGTCCTCTCTCTGCACCGCTATGCTAATGACTTCCTCCCAGGACTGTCCATCTCAGTTTGATTGCATTGGTGGTGCTAGATTTGGCTCCATGTAAGAAACCCTGATTGTGTAGAATATTCACTACAATACAGCACCATGGCATACCTGATCACACCTCTCTTTAAAGAACAATACCACACTGTGGAGGAGTCAAGCTTGTGATTGACTCATATTTCTATTTAACTGCATTTATCTCCTTTTGAGATTAGGTTTGTGCTGGTACCTTGTCTACAGATAGTTGGAAGTGATGCACCCCTGTTGTAGTGTTTGATGATTTGCTGGTGCTAGAACATTTCTCATTTTTGACACACTGGGTAATGCAGTGTTATACAGGGTCTTTATATCTGTTAGGATCAACTTGCTCATTTTTGATCTTTTGTTTTCTGAGAGAATGTGACTAAGGTGTAGTTTAGCTAGTGTTAAAGGACCATATATCTACTAGACAGCCCCCCCCCCACACCATATGACTCTAATTTTAATTAAATTTTCTTTATGAACTAACCTGATGAGGCTAGTAGCTATTTGTAATGTCCCATAATGTCCCCAAGCATTCAGTAATCACCAGCATAGTACCTTTCAAAGACTTACAAGTTAGTTTGGTCAAGTGACTTATTTTAATAGTATGTTATAGCTTTTATTGAGTTAACTAATTCACATTTTTGTCGCGCTTCCTAGTCATCAAATGGAAGTTTTGCTATCAGTCAATCATACGAGAGTCATCATTTGCCGATGTGGGTGTCCCTCAGCCATGTCCTGGTGGTCTGTGTGGTTTATTCTTTAAGCGGTTTGAAAAAGGTGCCTAGAAGAAGAGCTGTTGGTCTGTACAGGTCCTACCCCAGAGATGAGCTAACTTGCATGCAAATGGTTGAGTGTCTCCATTAACAGCAGTGATGGACAGGACAGCTGTCATAGCCACTTCAGAGCAATCACTGCAGAACATCAGTGAAGTGAATTTATTGATGTTGCTGCTGTTCAGAGGCTCTGCAGCCATGGGTCTGCTCATCCTACCAAACACATCTGCTTTAATTATTGCACAGGAAACAGTGCTGCAGCAAAAAACGGCTGTTGTGGAGGATCTTGTTTTAGTTCATAATATATAATCGCCAAAGTGTTTTACTGTTAAAATGGTAGTGTTTAGTACCTAAGTCTTTTTACTGTTGTTGGACAGGGAAACACAACAGTGTGTGACTGGCTGTGGTTAAGGCAAGGGAAAAAACAAAATATATATTCACAAAGTTTATTACCCTTCCATTACTAATCTGTGCAGTGCCATCTGTCTGTCATGTCTAATTTTTAATGTTTACATTTTCCTTTGCTTACATATAAGTTTGCATGGAAAAACAACTTTCACTGAATAGATGAATGGCTCTGACAGCAGCAGCAACATGCACACAGTAATAAATTGTATATCACCAAACTATCTTATTGAATTTAGTACGTGTGTGTGTCCACAGACTAAGGTACGGACAATAACAAATGATATATGTACAAACTTTATCTTCCAGTTTGAGTGTGTTTCATTGAGAAAGTACATCAGTGTGTGTTTTTAGAGTATGTGAAGTAGCTGTGTTCATACGGTTCTGGCCAAAATTATTGGCGCCCTTGCATTTTACACATATCATGTACAGGACCTTCAGAAATAATTGAAAATTTACCAAATTTTGATCATCAGATTATTTTAATAGGATGTCCAAAGTTGTACAAAAGAAAAGGTGTCTGTTAAATTTGCATGTAGATTTTTGAATCCAAAGAGAATGTAGTTCCTTTTATTAAACAGATTTGAGTAGTTCAGAAGAGGCCAATAATTAGGATTGTCATGAATTCTTTTTAATTTTTATACTATGTCCACACACTTTTTAAAATTTTGTCCTGTCCTGTGCTGTTCTGTATCAAATGAATGTTTATAGACCAAAGCTGTGCTCAGTTTTTCAGGAGATATTGAACATGTTATATCTAAAATGCAAAATGGCCAATATTGACCTGAACAGAATTTGAGAAATTTCTTCAGCATCTTTTACATTAAGCATGTGTGGAGCATGTATGGCATATGTCGCCTTGTGTGCGCAGTGAGAAAATCTGTCAAAATCTTGTACATCAACACGTGCGTGTAGAGCCTGTGTGTTTCATTTGTGTAGTGAGAAAACTTGTTAGCCTTTTTATGTATGCTGTCTGTGTGATATCATTAGTACCACTTTTTTTCAAGCCCTATTAGAGACCGAATTTTACATTTTTTTTAAAATGTTAAATGGCCCCTTTGGAGTTAAATGAACTTGATTACGCAGAAGCCTCACTTAAGGAGAGAAGTACCTGTGTGCCAAATTTGAAGTCGATAAAGAATGAACAAAGATTGACCTTTACAGATGTAGAAATTAGTTGGAAATGTTTGTTTGACATGGACCATCTCTAGTCATTAGCTTGTTTAATTTGTCATAGGTATTTCAGTTTGTTAGAACACTTCTTGTTTAAAGATTTCACTTTAATTTTTATTATATTTGTTTTTGTAGACATACTTGATTTATTTCCGCTTAAATCACACTGGCTATTTTTATTCTATTATTTTACCACATAATACAGTTGTGAAACATTTTTTTACATTTCTGAATGGCTCTCAAAATATATCTTTGTTATAATAAACGCATGTAACAAACCCACGCATTTTAAATTGCAATAACTTTATTGAACAAATAGTTTAAGTAGTAGAGCTAATTGTTGGAAAAAAGTGGATGAAACTTTAGGTTTAGTAACTAGTGCAACCTCATTTATTTGCGGCCAACGCAGGTGAGCTGGAGGTGTCAACAACACGAGCGGTAAAATGAATGCATGGGGAGTAGAACCTCATGCAGATTGGGGCTCACTATTCTGCTGTTCTTTGTTCCACCTGAGCTGTGATGTGTCCAGACTGAGTGAACAGGGCGATTATTTTAGAGAACTGCTGAGAGGTGTTGCAGGTGCATATATGCTAACGTGATCTCTCTTTGATAAACAATAAATTAGTGTCTAAATCATGCAAATATCAGGCTCAGGCATTCTGTGAAATCCCCGAGTAACTGGAAACAAAATAACTACTTTCTGTAGAATTAAGAAGAAATGAAATTTATGTACTTCACAATACTCCATTGAGTGCCTATTATATGCTGCTGTGACTGATAGTCTTTCAGTTCATTGTGGTTTCAGTGGTACCATTCATAGGTGAAGCTGTATAATGACCAGGTGAGTACAGATGGCAAGTGCCCACTGCTGGTACCAGGCTGGAGAACACCATCTGTCTCATGTGTAGCTATGTGTCATTGGAGTTGCAAGGCTGGAAAAACACAAAACTCACACTGATCACGGCATGCAGGCAAGAATTTATCTGCGTTCAGCCTCCTGCACACTTTAATAGCACACTAGTGGTACTGCGACCATCAGGTGGGATATTACACATATTAGGAGGTGGTGTCGTTAGAGCCACCACCTGGCAGCCAAAGGCCCTGGTTTGAATGGCACTACCTGCTGTCATAACCATGAGCAAGGAACTTACCCTGGCAATTGCATAAGTATAAAATGTACCCACTTGTATATATGAGCAAGTCCTTAAGTTGCTTTGGAGAAACGTATTTGCATACATAAGCAAATGAGTTGTATCCACTCTTGCCTCTTCCTCCTCCTTCGAGTTCTATAGCATTTGTATGACTGCATTATTAGACTTGCTGTGGGTGGGTTACAGTGAATGGACATTTATCAGTATTATATATAATGAAATTATTAAATCTATCAGCAAGTGCTCTGAGTATTGTAATAAAAACACTGAGTTTGTGTTGACAGTGGAAGTCTTTCAGTCCTTAGGTCCTGTCAGCCATGATTCCTCTGCCCACTCTGGTTTACTTAATGACTTTCTCATTTACATTATTGGCAGTAAGTTTTATTGCGCTGTTTTACAGACAGTAAAGGTTCACCTAATGCAGAAAGAAATTACAGAAAACTGATTTTCAGAGACATTTCCTCTGCTCAGCAAAGTGATGCTTTATAGGACTTTACACCACACTGGCACTGTGTGTCAAACAGCCATTACTCTAGGCCAACTGTCTGTCTATGATTAGACAATGTGAAAGGAAACATCAGCCTGCTTGAATTACACTCTGTCACTGAGCATAGTCCTGCAAAAAATGCTGTTTTCTGATTTATTTAGGCTTCATCATACTGAGTAACAGGTGTGTTTTTGTCTGGTTTCACCTGGGTTGGATGACTGACCTGGCTTCCTCAGGAATGAAGGTGGGCTGTCTGTATAATGCTGATCTCCTAATAAAAGAATGTTTTTCTTCAAGGGTCAAACGCACAAAATTTTTACTATAGGAATTATTTTGCGGCACGTGCAGTATGTTGGCAGTTTGTATTTTAGATCAGGCTCCATTTAATTTTGATGCTAATTGCATTTTTTCAATTCGTGTGCTATATTTAAAGAATACGTTTTGCATGTAAGCTGGTTGGCTCTAAGCATTGGTCAAGTTTGTATGGGCAACAGTTACGAACCCGGTAGTACAGAAACTACTTAAAGTAATTCTGTCTGGATGATAAATGGGAAAAATCGACATGAGCAGTGATGTACAGTGAGCCCTGTTATGTATTTTTGGCTCCTTTTGTTGGTCCATCTATGCTGGATTTATTTACACTGATACTTTATTAGCTATGATTGATTTGTTAATTGAACAAGTAGAGCAAATCAAATGATCTTAAAATAAGTCAAGACTTGCTCTCATTTGTATTATTCATCTGTTACATGTGACAGTAAATGCAGCAACTTCTTTCATGCTTCAGAAAGAATTACAATGTGTTTACTTTTAGGTGATTATATTCTGTTATGGCAGTGAATATGGAGAAGGTCACTCTTAAGGTTTAATCAGCGTAAGACTGTTGGCTGCCAGTGTAAGTTGTCCTGCTAACACCCCCCCTTGTGATGGTGAAAATTGATTTACTGTTGGTGAGGAAGTGCTTTAGACATGGCAGCAAAATTAACAGTAAACTCCCTGTGTGATCCAGTACAACTGGCAGTGAAACATTTTACAAGTTCTTTAAATCTTGGTGCAGTGACTCCTATTTCATCTTTGGATGAACTTCTTAAAATGCTTTTCTGGTGTCACTTGGCAGTTAATATAAAGTAGGGACAATGTGAGGGAAGGTAACTGGTGTGTTATTTACATTAAGACATTAAAAACTATCTGCAAAGTTTCCCAGTGGGTCTAATGTGACATAAAAATATCTAATTAGACGAGAGGTTTGTAGCCTTTCAGAGACACTGTTAATTTTTAAAATGATTTCTGTGTGCTCTTAATTGGTCATGGCTTTCTGTTGCAAAGTTTGTAAAAATATGAGCAGCATAGTAATTCAAACATTTTTCTGTCATTAATGGGTTGTATCATGAGCACATAAAATGAATTGCTGTAACAGAAGCCCATGAGAGAACTGTACAAGTAGTGTTGAAAGCAGGTTGGCAAGCTGTTTCTAACAGGGAGTGTTGGATTTTTAGCAAGATCAGAGATGCAATTCCTAGAGCCCAAAGTTGCAAGGATTTTATTTTTTTTTTTTTTTTTTTTTTTTTTTTTTT
>UFQX01000005.1:1187078-1240562 GCA_900497675.1 Arapaima gigas | reverse complement strand
AAAATTTTTTTTTTTTTTTTTTTTTTTTTTTTTTTTTTGCATCTGTGCAGCTGTGGCCTCCTGTGGATGCCTGGTAAACACATTGGGTTTCCACTCTGCTGCCATGATCTTCACATCTTTAAAAAGTGAATATTCTGGTGTCATTGGCAGCAAGCTTTAAGAGTGTTTATCCCACTGAGCCCTTCTTCTTGTAAAAAAGAACAGCAGTTTTGTTTTTTGTTGAATCTTATTTCTCTGCAAAAACTCAGCATACCCTAAATTAGAAGATTTAGATGAAAAATAGTTTAAAATAAATGAAGTACAGAAAGGTAATGAAAGTATATACAATTTGTGACACGTTTCCCTACCCTCTTCCAGCCCCCAAAGCACTGCATTCAATTTATGTTTAAGCGTTATAACCTTTCTTTTGAAGTCTCTACTTGGATCAACAGAATATCAGTTGCCGACATGAAATGCAAAAAATGCCTGGTACAAATTTGAATTTTCAGAGTGGGATTACATTATTCCCAAATTGAATTTGCAAACATTGACAGTATCTGAATAGTGTTTTATGTTGCTATTTCTAAATGTCAGTATCTATAAAGCTCAATCTGTATGTTTGTCTGCTTGTTCTTTATGCACTGCTTTGTTTTTCAAGCCACAGACTTTAAATTTGGTGCACAGGTGCATCACCCTAAGTGAGTGTTGCTGTGTTTTTTTGCGTGTAGTCAGACATCCACACTCAGTCAAATACACAGGCACACACAGTGTTATATTAGTATTGCGTGTCTCAAGGCAATTCCCAGCTGTTGGTTTAGAATGAGAATAAATGGGCTAGTTCTTTCTCGCTGACACACACATGCGTGTGTACGTACACACCAAACTGGCAACAAGGAGGGGTAAGAAATTATTTATGAGAGACACAGCTATGAGCCCTTTAGTAACATAAGGGTAATAAAGTTTGGTGACGTGTATCCACTAGATTACAAGATGCAAAATGCTGACACCTTTGCAGCCATTCATCCAACAAGTAGTGTTGTGGTAGTCTGCTTTGCCCTGGAAACATATGGTGTGATGCAGTACACCTTATACTCAATGCTACTACATTGCAGTGTTACAGTTGGGGAAAACTGTAAACTGCATTCAAATGAAAACTTAAAATTGGTGAAAATAAAAATGTGCCATTTCCACAACCTCTCCTTCAGTACTTTTAACCTATTAATCTCCTAAGCACATCCATAGTTTCAGCTTTAGGCTAGTTTCTGCCTTCCGTTTTTACCTGCATAATCAATACAAGCTTAATTAAACAGATTTACTTACTGCTTTGTTTCCATAAAAATCTTGGCTATAGATATAATAAATAAAAAATACTTGCCATCCCTAAATCCATTATCCTTAACTGCTTGGCCTGGCCAGGGTTGTGGCAGTCTGGAGCCTATCCTGGAGCAATTCTTTTAGTTTGAGTAATTTTATTTCTTGAGCTACGTTTAAATGATAGTAAACAGAAATAGTCTCTACAAACCCATATTGAGTCCACCTGAAGAATGTTTCATCCTAATAACATAGTTTCAGCATCTACTTCATTATTGATCACTCACACTTGGGAACATCAGACATGTGCTGTAATTACTGTGGGAATGTAACGATCTCCTGTTCAGTAATTTTACAAACTTTTGCAAAGAACATTTTACCATCATTCATTCTCTGTTGTGTGTTTTGCGAAAGTATCTTGGTCCCATAAATTACTCTGGATTGTGGCTTATGTTTGTACTTTATCTCTTAAGTATTTACTCTTCTTTTCCAGTATGTTTGACGTTATTAATTCCAGTCCCCTGTTTGCCCTCTTTGATGATAATCGTACTCCTCATCAGCCAAACACAAACGATTGTTACAGGCCCAGTGCTTGATCCATGTCAGAAGGATCACTTTGAAAAAAATAGTGCCTCTAGTTAATTTAGCACAAGGGTCCATATCTGTGTGCTCCATCCAGGCCCTTACTGTAATGAATCTACTGTGCACATACTGGTATTCATGGAAAGCACTGGGGTAGTAAGGTAAGAACTATGGTAACAGCAGCTTCTACAGAAACTAAAACTGAGACGTGTCTGTTGGGGATTTTTCCATATTTTTTGTGTTTCAGTTGTTCTGCCTCACATGATGATGAAGAAAACACAGGTGGGATGTTTGAACCTCAGTGCTGCTGTCGCTGGATTCAGCTTTACTTGCAGTCTTCCTTGGTGTCACATAGCTGGCCAAATTCATTGCCTCTGTACCACAGTACATTGTGTGAAATTGCAGGGAGATTGGGTTATTTGTGTTCTCTGTTTTGGCTCTGCAGTCAGGGGTTTTCTCAATAAAGCATTTGGCAGCTGATTTCAGGGGGATTTGTTGATAAGTGATGGGCTGTGAAATTTAAGGTAATAACACTGCCTGCAAGCAAGTTCAGGGCCAACAGAGTGCTTGAATACTGTATAGCGTGTGTGAAGAATGTGAGTAAAATACATTGTGGTCTTGATATTGCTTCATTTGAGCCTCAGTTACCAGTCCAGTTTTGTGCAACAGTAGGACTATTAAAACTTCAGCAGCAATGAACAGGTCTTTTTTTCTGGGGTGCTTGGGAGATGACATGTGAAACATCACTTTCTATGATCCAGTGATGGGAGATCATCTCGATGGATATGTATTACTCAACAGCAAATGGTCACTCAGCTGCCTAACTGAAACCTTTTAACTTTTACGAAATGCTTGTGCCATGATCCCATGATTGATATCTGATTGAACTTTGTATACAAATGATACGCTCTCCAGCAGGCTGTTCACTGTGCCTTGCAGTGTTCCCTGTCCAGCTGTCTGACTTGAGCTTGGTGCCTCACCTGAGCAGCCACATTCCTGTGATAAAGTGTGACATCTAAAGAGCTACCGTGCTGTCTCACACTACTGGTTCTTACTTTTTCCAAACATTTATGTGATTGCGTTATCACCAACCGATTTGCCTTGTTCAGCAGCATTTGTAGTAATCAGTATTTGGGACTGAGGCTGTTCCTGTTGGTCTGCTGTGTGGTCATTGTTTGTGCTGTCAGGGAAGTGTCCTGAAGTGGCTTTGGGCTCTTATTCATTATTTGGTATAAGTTGTATTGTGGTGGTGGTGGATTGTAGACACTCAAGCTGGGTGATCGTTTGCAAACAGTTCTTGGTGTTCATTAAGCCATCATACCAGTGCAGGAAATTCAAGTTGCTTTTACTCTGGACCAGGCTTGCACAATTCTGATGCTGTTTTATATCAGTAGTGGAGCGGTCTAGTTTAGACTAAGCTTGTACCGCCAGACAGGAGTTTAGACCCCTTGCTCGTGACCCAATGCGTTTTGATTCCTCAGGTTTTTTCAAATTCTTTTTGTTGTAAACAGTTTATTTATTTTGATGAATAGATTGCATGTGTTAAGAACAATACTAGAAATCCCTTGCTTCCACTGGTACTAGAATTTCATGGGTTAACAGTGCAGAGCAGTGGCTCAAAAGGAGTGCAATGTTGCTCCCCTAGTGGTCACAGTGCTATTCACACCACAGAGGCAGCTCAGTCAACCGTGGTGTTTCCACCACAGCTGTGCTGCCATTGCTCCACTCATTGCCCTTTCTGACATTTTGTGTTGCTTTGCCAGTTACTGCTTCCAAAACTCTGACATGGGTCTTCTGGTATAAAGGGCAGCTAAAATGAAAGTTTCTCTGTACATTGAGAACAGTAGTTTAAATTATGAATGTTTATATGGGTAGTTTATGAAGGTGGCTTCCACGATCACATGGTGATGTAGAGAGTTAATCATGAAATTGAAAAGGGGACACTCTTTCAATTATTCTTGCATACCTTAATAAATTTGGCTGGTTTGTCTATACAGTTCAACCACAACTCATTCTGTTGTTGATGATGAAGATACGAAACATACATTGAATTTTCTTACATGACTTTCTACAAATACATGTTAGACTCAAGTGCCACTATCTTTTCAGAAAGAAAAAAAGACATTTCAATGACACAGTAATTCCAATTTCTCAAAGGTCTGGTGACCTCTTTGCAGCTTCTTCAGTTTTACATGACCAAGCCACTAAATACTGTTACCCTTTGCATTGTATTATCCATATTTATTTACATTTTCTGTATATATTCATTCTCCTTAACATATTTGCGAATTTTATTTTACCCTAACTTGCACTCGATTTTCGCCAGTTTTTACGCTTGAGGTTTTTTTTTTAAAGAATATTGTGACGTGAGTTGAAATTTTTTTCCAATGCTTAAATATGTGTAAGCACATTTTGTTGGGAAGGGTGGGGATCATCACTGATTTTAAAGCGGCGTTTATTCCAGGAATCAAGAATTGCTTAAAATATCACTGTCTGAAGCTGTTAGTTTTCTGATGTGAACCGTATAGCTTGACCAATAGAGCATCTGCTTAGTCACAATAGTGGACTCAACACCTTGTCAATGCCTTTCATTTTGTGTCGCAGGCCTCTCGTTGTTGGTGTCACATATGAGGAGTCAAAGTCTTTACTGAGTGGAAGTGGTACAGAAGATGTTAAAGAAATGATAGCAGCACCAGAATTGCAAACAGACTTTCATTTTCCTCAGTAAGTAATTTTACAGCACACACGTGATCTGTGGACATGAATGCCATGAACCTGAATGGATTTTGGTGAACCTGAATGGATTTTGGACATTCGACAAATGCACAGCTATAACTTCCCTTTATCAACAGGGAAACTGACACGCACATCTCCTCGGACACTGACTTTGAAGACCCTGATGGGAAGAATGCAAACCCAGGGAAAGGAAAGGTATGAAGCAGTCAGTGCCTCAAGTGTCTCTATGCCTGCTACTCGAAGTGTGGGAGGAGTTGTCTGTACTCAGCCCCTCTCCCACCACCACCTCCTTGTATCCCACAGAGCACTAAGAAGGGGAAGAAAGGCCCTGGTGAGAAGGGCAAAGGTGGGGCCAAGGGTGGTGGCACTGGGCGCCTCAATGGCCACCACCAGGAGAACGGCATGGAGAATATGATGCTGTTTGAGGTGGTCAAGCTGGGGAAGAGTGCCATGCAGGTGACAGTGACAGATAAGCCTCTCTGTAATTGTGGTGTGCTCAGTGTTGTCTATAATTTTCCAAAGTGCATGTGCGCCTCAAATTATCTTTATTGTCAGTATTATTATTGTATGAGAAATATATTGAAAGTGAAAGGCATGATTTTTTTAGAAGGTGGAATTACTTTGTACTTGCAGTCAGTTGTTGATGACTGGATCGAGTCCTACAAGCACGACCGAGATACAGCACTTCTTGACCTGATCAATTTTTTCATCCAGTGTTCAGGGTGTAAAGGTATGCCCTTTGGAATAAGAACCATTTTGTGGTATGTTAAAACTGTCATCTGTCACATGCAATACCGTGTTTAATTTCTCATTCTACGTTACAGGAGTTGTTAGTGCAGAAATGTTCCGACACATGCAAAACTCTGAAATCATCAGAAAGATGACTGAGGAGTTTGATGAGGTATATTGTAGTTTTGCATTATTTTAAATCCCAGTGTATGTCACAATTGTCTGTTCAATAAGCAGTTACTCCTAAGTGATTGTGGCTGATGAAGCCAGCTTACAGTTTTATAATGGTAAACTGAAATACTGTTTGTATGTGATTTCAGAGCAAATGATTTGAGTATTTTAATGCCAACAAACGTGATTTCTGGTCCTTATTGTGGCTTTATTGCAGTCACAGTGTAGTGCCGCACCTGAGGTTCTGTCTTGTGTTTAATTTGCCCTTCACTTACATGCTGCTGACCACAGCTGTGTATGTTATAAATAATCTTCTTGAACTAATTTTCAGGACAGTGGTGACTACCCACTGACCATTGCAGGGCCTCAGTGGAAGAAATTCAAATCAAGTTTCTGCGAGTTCATCGCAGTCCTTGTTCGACAGTGCCAATACAGCATCATCTATGACGAGTACATGATGGACACGGTCATCTCCCTGCTGACGGGGCTATCTGACTCCCAGGTCCGGGCCTTCCGGCACACCAGCACACTAGCAGGTCAGAACCAGCTCACCGTTACTGTAGCTCGTAAGCCTTGCATGGTCTTGATGATAAAACACATTTCCTGTTCGTTTTTCTGAAATTATATCTTTAAAGCATCTTTAGCTTTTTGGCTCATACTATATCTTGCCTTCCTGCAGCCATGAAGCTGATGACAGCCCTGGTGAATGTGGCACTCAACCTCAGCATCAACATGGACAACACACAGAGGCAGTATGAGGCTGAGAGGAATAAGATGATTGGCAAGAGGGCAAATGACCGGCTTGAGTTGCTCCTGCAGAAACGTAAAGAGGTGAGCGTGGCCTACAGTAGGGTTTCCAGCCAGCTGAAGGGTCGGACTAGCCTAGCACATCCTTTCCGTTCTATGTTGTAAACACTGGCTTTGCAAAGTCCCCCCCCCCCCCCCCCCCCCCCCCCCCCCCCCCCCCCCCCCCCCCCCCCCACCCNTTAAAAAAGGTACTTTCAAAAACCCCCCCCCCCCCCCCCCCAGTTGAATACCAAATTTTGATTTCTAATTCAACTCTAGACACAGTAAAAGCAGAATAGTTCAACTGGAAGTCATAGCAGTTTTCAGATTGGTCTTAATACAGCACTTCAGTTCCTGATTTGTGGTCTTCCATCAGTCTGTGTGGCTGTCAGTTCATAGTAAAACCTGAACTTTTTCTCAGGGGCTAGAGTTGTCAACAAGCTGTCAGGTCTGCATTGGGGTTTTGCTTGACATAGGCTTGCAGAAACACTTTCTAGTATTCTATTTTGTGTGCGTGTGTGCCTGTGTGTGTGTGCGTGCATGTCCTCAGGGGCCTCTTGGAGTGCTAGCTCTGTTTAGCTGGCAGTATTAATTAACATTGAGTTACATAACAGCATTGCCTGCTGGGATACCATCTGCTAGCTTGTGTAATTTGACAAATGGCATGGTAGAGTATGGAGTATATTACAGAACCAACCCCTATTAATATTTTTACATTTTTTGCCAGCATTTTTTATTTGACAGTATGTGCAATAGTTGATTCAATGCTGTGTAAAAAAGAAAGAAAACATTAAATGATGCCAGGATCATTAAATGGTACATTTTTGCTTTTCTTCCAGCTTCAAGAAAACCAGGATGAGATTGAAAACATGATGAATGCCATATTCAAAGGTGTTTTTGTTCACAGATATCGGTATGTATTTTTCTCTGCCAGTTTACTTTTCTTTGTGAATTTAACTGACAGGAAATGTACACCACAAAAGCACTGCCATGTGCTTTTGACAGAATAATTTACTCAGTGATTTTTAACTTGCATCTAGCATTCACGACTGACTCCGAGGTGAGAACAGTTAACTTAGGTTCATTAAATTCTGTTTTCTTAAACTTCGATTTGCATTGGAACTGACCTTTATGTGACAAGCCAATAGACAGTAAACTGCATACAAACAGAAGTACTGAACCACTGTATTTCAACTCACTGAAAAATGGGGTATATTTGTGGATGACTTGGTCAACATTTGGTATTAGAGAGGGGTTTGTGGAGACAATGTATGTTTATTTTCAGTAATTTCACATCAGTTTTAATGTAGCTAACTGAAAAATGTTAAGTTGTCCATATTGTATAGCTGTATCTGAGATGTTTACGGATACATTAAGGGGCATCTGTATCATTACGTTTTTATTAATTTAGACCTTGAGGCAATAAAATAATCTTGTAGTTAAGAATAAACATGAATTTTTTTAGCTCTTGTGTAATTTTTGATGAAATTACTCACTTGTCATGATTTGTTTTAACTTATGATTCCAGTTCTGTTTGTATGTTGAGGAACCAGTGAAATCTGTTTAATCATTTGCAGAGCAGACACAGCTTTCATTCACTGACCATCTTCTCCTCCACAGCGATGCAATCGCAGAAATTCGTGCCATCTGCATTGAGGAGATTGGTGTGTGGATGAAAATGTACAGCGATGCCTTTCTCAATGACAGCTACTTGAAGTATGTGGGGTGGACAATGCATGACAAGGTAAGGTTGATTTTTTTTTTTTTTTTTTTTTTTTTTTTTTTTAAAAGCTGCCTTCTGCTCTCAGTCCAGAACTATTGGAAGGAGCACAGNTTTTTTTTTTTTTTTTTTTTTTTTTTTTTTTTTTTTTTTTTAAAAGCTGCCTTCTGCTCTCAGTCCAGAACTATTTGAAGGAGCACAGTTGTGACAGTGTGACTCTGGTCCTGGCCACAGCAAGGTGAGGTGAGGCTCAAGTGTCTGACTGCCCTGCAAGGCCTGTACCACAACCGTGATCTGAACACCAAACTGGAGCTCTTCACCAGCCGCTTCAAGGTGACTGATGTTTGTGCCTCTCTGCCTTTCAGCGTTCCTCACTTGTAGAATGCATATTTCAATCTAGTAGTCATATCTAGGCTTGGTGTTGTCAGTGTACGTGCAACGTTGCATAACCAACACCACATGCTCTTGGTGTTGAACGTAAGTTCATTTTGTTAGCTGACTGCACACATTTCACTGTATACAAAAGAACACTTTTTTTAATTTTATGGCTTATAAAAAAGTGTTATCATTACCTTCAGTGTACCATTTAAGAGTGATTCAACTTGAGAACTAGGCTTTATTCAAGAATTAAGGTGCAGTGTTTTCTTAGCTGGAGTCTCAGTACACAGATGTTGGATACTTTGTTTTTAATTTTGTTTCTGCTTTATCCCGTACATGTATTGCACAGCTTACCCTGCTCTACTCACAATTTTGATTGGTACATTGGCTGCTCTGTTAATCGTATTGGTTACAGCTCTACACTTCAGTTTGATCAAGTCACTTCTCCTCCTGAACAGGACCGCATTGTGTCGATGACACTGGACAAGGAGTATGATGTTGCAGTGCAAGCGATAAAACTTCTTACTCTTGTACTACAGTGAGTTACCTTTCTTCAGGTGCTTTGACACAGACAATGGCCTCTCTTGCTTCAGGTCTGTGATTAGCTTGTTTTTTTTTTTTTTTTTTGCATTCTACAGAAGCAGTGAAGAGGTTCTCACTGCGGAGGACTGTGAGAGCGTATACCACTTGGTCTATTCAGCCCACCGGCCAGTTGCTGTGGCAGCAGGAGAGTTCCTTTTCAAAAAGTTAGTGTACTTTTTCAACTGCTTCAAATGTGATTAGGCAGAATAATGTGCAGCAGGTGGTATTTTGGTTAGATCTATGGCCTTGTAATCTGAAAGTTGCTGGTCCAAATTTTCTCTGCTGCTCTAATACACTTGGTCAAGGAACTTATTGAATTGCTATGGCAAAAAAATGCACTGTTGTATGAATGGCAAGTCATTGTTAGTAACATAGTTGTACAAACTTTTAATGTTGTTACTTTTATCCAAAGCATCAGGTAAAATAATTTTAAAAATTGTATTTTTGTTCTTCCCATTTCTCGTAAAGAAAAAAGATACCAGAGTTTTGCTAATTTTATGCTACCTAAAGTAGGGGAGGTTCTAGTCACTTTCCACTGGAGTAGAAACTAACAAAACATTTTTCTGTTTTTTGCAATATACTCTGTGCCATTCTTTCTCACTGGCTGCTAGCAGACCCTAAATCCAATTAGCACAAGGTCAAAGAGCACAGTTTCCCTAATTAATTAAAGTTATATGCATGGCTGATTGAGATATGAGGGGTTTCACAGACAGATTGTGTGGAACACAGGGGATGTCATGACATCAGAGGTAATGGTGGGCCGAAGGTATTTGCCTTTTCAAGGGATATAAATTTTACAAACACAGTTTCAAATTTTTGGTTGAAATTATATGTAACTGGTTAAGAAACGTGTTTGTACAACACGGTGACTTGTTTGTATGGCAAAAGGGCAGCACTGACTGTCACTGTTTGCTGCAGGCTATTCAGTCACAGGGATGCTGAGGAAGACTCTGCGCCGAAAAGGAGGGGGAGGCAGAGCCCCAACGCCAACCTCATTAAGACCACTGTTTTCTTCTTCCTCGAAAGTGAGGTACAGTTGTGAAAGTTGAAATAACATTTGCAGATCATTTCTGGTTTTTTTTTTTTTTTTTAAATTACCTGCTGTTTTTGGACAGACTGACTGCTTGTTGTAAACAAGTGTAAAATTAGATAATTTTGTCTTTTAAGAGCTTTTATAAGGCTGATTGCAAAAAGTTCAGGCTTGGATCTGTTTAGTAGGATTTCAGGATACCTCTTAAATTGAATTTTTTTCCTTAGAAGTCATTGATATTTTGGTGGCATTTATTCTCATTCTTTAATTTCTTTGCTCAAACAACCAGATTGTAGTTGGTACATTTAAAAATCACAGCAGCAAATTTGTTTGTCTAAATTATTAACATGAATTATTTTTGGGAAGCCCAGTACAGTGTTTTACTGTTTATCAGTGTGGGTCTGTTGTGGGCACTCTGCCATGTAACCAGCTTATGGTACACCCACGGGCATGTCGTATGGAATATCATGGACAGTCACACGCATGGAGCTAGTAAGCAGTGTTGACAAAGCACGTGCCTACACAGGCTGAGTGCATCAGAGCAGTGCGCCTTCACAGCAAGGCTCACACCGAAGCAACAGAAGGCTGTGCACAAGCAGGTTGAATGGGAAACAGCGTGTTCTCTGGACCAAAATGGTCTCTGTAAACAAACAATACAAACGAGTGTTAACCCTTACATGAGATTAGTTTACTTGTTCTGCGCTGCTTTGGCTTAATAGTGAATGCAGCTCCTTGCTCTCCATTAAGAACATCCACTCTTTTCTAAATACTTATACTGTTTTAAATGGGCTTCACTGCATTTTTTTATGTGTAAAACATACTCTTTGTAAACATATTTAGCACCACCGTGAAGTTTTTGAGGCTTGTTTGTGAAATTTTGTGTATTTTCCCTTTAAACTTTTTAATACTGAAAATAAAAAGTTCCAGTTAGCTAGTAAATTGATTCTATTAGTTAGCTACTGTATAGTAGTATAAATAAATAATATACATTAAAAATTACCACACTGGGTAGACATAATCCTACAAAGGTTGAAATGGATCTGCACTGTATTTGCAACATGCTCATGTGCTCATTGATGTGGGTTTGATTTCTCACCTCTGCAGCTCCATGAGCACGCAGCCTACCTGGTTGACAGCATGTGGGAGTGTGCCTCGGAGCTGCTGAAGGACTGGGAGTGCATGATCAGTTTGCTGCTGGACGAACCCCTGCCAGGAGAGGAAGGTGAGGCATGTGACCTGGGGTCACACAAGTCCCAGTCTATCCAATGGTACAGGTTCCTCTTTTCTTCCATGAGTGGCATTGTTTCGCTCCTCTTTTTTGGTCATTCCTTTCAAAGGACTATTATGGCTTTGTCACATGTGCACCTGCCCTTTACTTTAGATTACAGCCCATCTTGTTTGTTTCAGCTTTGAGCGACCGACAGGAGACTGCTCTCATCGAAATCATGCTGTGTACCATCCGCCAGGCTTCTGAGTGTCACCCCCCTGTGGGCAGAGGAACAGGGAAGAGGGTGAGGCCACCTGCCTCCTCAGTTAATTTACACTTCCATCTCTCAGGTGTTTCCATACACACATCTGTGTGTGTTTCACCAAAAGTGTTTTCACTGATACAGTCACAGGTCTTGATGTGAATTTCAGGTATGCTGTCCTTGCTGTGATTGACTGCTGTGAGCTGCCTTTTCAGGTGTTGACAGCAAAGGAAAAAAAAACCCAGCTTGATGATCGGACAAGAATGACAGAGCTCTTTGCTGTGGCGTTACCCCCACTGCTTGCCAAGGTACTGCACCTATCTGTGTATATTATGTGGCTAGTTGCGTTCTTTCTTGTGGTTACCCATTCAGGTCTCAAATCAGGTGTTAAAAATGTTATGTAAATGTTTCTCCTTTCTCCCCAGTACTCTGTAGATGCTGAGAAGGTGACCAACCTTTTACAGCTTCCACAGTTCTTTGATTTGGAGATCTATACCACAGGACGATTAGAGAAGGCAAGTGTGCAGTATCTTACTCTTAAGCTGTTTTATCATTTTGTGCTTCAGAGGTTCTATACATGTTACACAGCTGCATGGGAGTATGCTTTGTGTTCACCATGTTCTGCAGTTCTGTCTGCTCAAAAGGATGTTATTACTCAGTCCACTTGCCATTTTTATTTGAGGGTTAGGCATTATTCTTCCCCTACTGTATGATGGCAATATGTTCCTGAAAACCGTTGTAAAGGTGAATTCTCTTAATTTCATGTAATTTACATTTGTTTCAGTGGATTGCATTTTTATGTGGTTTTGAGTCACAAAACTGACACTAATTTATGATCAAAAATCACCAAATCTTGAAATGGGTTATTTCAACAATAGTTATAAGAAAACTGAAGTTTCTCTTTATTAATTCCTCTCTAAGACTATACATGATGGTGACTTTGAATGGTTCGTAGGTCGTGCGTGCGTGCGTTACATTGCTCTGCTGCAAACTCTGCACATAAAACTGTAAATCACATCTAATCCTGTGCCACATAAACCTTACGTAATATGCTACAGTAAACTTGAGCTGATTAAAACATAATGCTAAACATTTAAAAAGCATGCTGTGATTATACATTAAACTATAAAAGATGCAATGTACATAAATAATGCGTATAAATTTGCTTTGTCGAAAAGCTTCTGGTAAGTATATAATTGCAAATATGACTTGCTTGGTCCAAGTAGATGCAGAGAAATGTCTGATAACTCAAAACACAGGTATTAAAGGAAGTGCTTGTAAAGTCAAATTCTTGCAAGCTTAATAGGCATGTTTTGGGGGTGGCTTTCCCAGACTCCAGATTTAAAAAAAAAAAAAAAAAAAAAAAAAAATCACATCAGTAAACAAGATGTACATTTATGCCATTTGTTTTTTTAAAATGTACCTGGCAATGCCTTTTTGGTTTTGTGCTAATTTTTATCATTTTAAAATGAAGCAGTTTGTAATTAATTTTCTTAACCTGTTTCCTTAGCACTTGGAGGCTTTGTTACGGCAAATTGGGGAGATTGTGGCCAAACATACAGACACTGAAGTCTTAGAGATGTGTTCAAAAACGTACCACGCTCTCTGCAACGAGGAGTTCACCATCTTCAACAGGGTGAACATTGCTCGTAGCCAGCTGCTTGATGAGCAGGTGGACAAGTTCAACCGGCTGCTGGAAGACTTTCTGCAGGAGGTGAGGCGAGCTGAGGAAAGTCCAGGGTCAGAGGAGAGCTTGCGGGGTGGGTGTAGCATGGGAGGGTATGTGTGGAAGGAGGATTTTCTGTATAGGATGGACACATGTGCAAGCTATGCTGATACGATTTGCTTTTGCAGGGAGATGAACTTGATGAAGATGATGCATACCAGGTCTTATCAACACTTAAAAGGATCACGGCTTTCCATAAGTATGTTTGAATGAAAAATTGGTAACATTGTAAATGGCATGTTTACTTTTTCCATTTGAGCTAGTTGTTACCGTTTTGACTCAAGTCATTGTGTAAATTTGTGTATCGCACATCCTTGATGGCTTTTTTTTTTTTTTTTTTTTTTTTTTTTTTTTTGGTTTAAANTTTTTTTTTTTTTTTTTTTTTTTTTTTTTTTTTTTTTTTTTTTTTTTTTTTTTTTTTTTTTTTTTAATTCAGTGCACATGACCTGTCCAAATGGGATCTGTTCACCAGCACCTTCAAGTTACTGAACACAGGCATTGAAAATGGTGACATGCCGGAGCAGGTGAGCTGCACATAAAAGCAATGACGCATAGCCTCTGTGTATTGCGGGACACACTCACACAACTGTTTTGTTTGCACCTTCAGATAGTCATCCACGCTTTGCAGTGCACTCATTACGTTATCCTGTGGAACTTGGCCAAGATATCTGATGGCAGTTCTAAAAAGGTATGAATGTCCAGTACATTTTTTTTGCCTGATTTTGATTAGCTCTCTGCTTTTAAAAAAGTGTTTTTTTTTGGTTTATCTTTTAAGCAGGTAATTTTCCTTCTGGCAGTTTTCTTTAGTACATGCAGAAACATTTGGATGCCTTTCAACCACTTTGTACCCATACACCCATTTTCATACCGTTTCCATATTTAGAATCAAGTTCTATAATTTTAATATTTAACTGACATGTTTAAGCCGCACTAATTATTTTGCATATCATTAAAACATTATTCTTTTCCATTTTCCCGCCAGTACCTAAGACCATATAATGACTAAAATGTTTCTAGATTATCGTTCTGTTGTGCAGTGTAAAGAGACTGTGCTGTCACCATTTGGCAAGGATGTGTTACCCAGGTTTACATGTGCAGAATAGGGTAAATGGGGCACTTAATGTAATACAGGGCATTTAATAGGGCGTAGCCTGTATGCTGACCAACACTAATACTGCAGGAGGATCTGCTGACCCTGAAGAGGCAGATGAGGGCTTTTTCTTTGATGTGCCAACGCTACCTTACAAACGTGAACACAGCTGTCAAAGAACAGGTCTGTATCAACATGAACACGCCATGAGCTCGGGTCTGAAATGTGGATGGAGATTTTGGGTGTTTTCATCTGACTTCAATAATACAGTCATCTGAATAGGTTATTTGTTCATGTTAGTATGTGTTCCTCACTTGGCAGGCCTTCACCATTCTCTGCGACATGCTCCTGATCTTCAGCCACCAGATTGTGTCTGGGGGCCGTGAGACACTTGAGCCACTTGTTTACTCGCCGGAACCCTCCCTGCAGTCAGAGCTGCTAAGCTTCATCCTGGACCATGTGTTCATTGACCAGGATGATGATGGCAACAGCACAGGTGAAAGAGCTTTTGTAGTACACTTAGATGGATGTAGTTCAAAACCTCAGACTGGACTACTTCTATTACACTCAGTACTTCATGTTGAGGTCAGTTACGAACAAATCATGTATAGTAATGTCCACTAGAGGGAGACAGAACAGCTTGCAAGTGTTATAGTCGAATGGTGGAAAACCACGTGTAGTTGATGTTTATTACATAGTTTCCCCTTTTTGCAAGCAGATGGTCAGCAAGATGATGAAGCAGGAAAAATTGAAGCTTTGCACAAGAGGCGAAACCTGCTTGCAGCCTACTGTAAACTCATCATTTATAATGTGGTGGAGATGAAAACTGGTGCAGACATATTTAAGCAATACATGAGGGTAGGTTTGACCTTTGGTCTTGCTTTATGTTTGCTTGAATACATCGTTTTTTTTGTTTGTTTTTTTTGGAGTTGAGTATTAATGCCCTCCTTTCTCTGTAGTATTACAACGATTATGGGGACATCATCAAGGAAACCATGAGCAAAACAAGACAGATTGATAAGATCCAATGTGCAAAAACTCTCATCTTAAGTTTGCAGCAGGTATGGTTGGGACTTGTGAAAGTAAAACATATTTCTTAAGTATCAGTGCTTTAAATAAGAGCAAGCATAGTTTTTGATGTGAGAGTATCTGTGTTTATTTTTTAGTTGTTCAACGAGATGCTTTCGGACCTTGGGTACAACTTTGACCGTTCATCCTCGGCCTTCTGCGGTATTAAGGAACTCGCTCGTCGCTTCTCGTTGACGTTTGGTTTGGATCAGCTGAAGACCAGAGAAGCAATTGCCATGTTACACAAGTAAATTATTCTCAAGTATCATTCAAAGTTGTTAAATGTCATGAAATAGTCAGCAAGGGACCTTATATTGATCATTTTTAAATGTTGTTTCTGAGGTCTGTTTTAAAGACTTCCCATTGGATGATAAAATGTAATACATGCATAATAAACTACTGTATATGCTATGATTGGATTTTTATTGCCTACACTTCATTGTACACATGTTGTTTCAACCTGCAGGGATGGTATTGAGTTTGCCTTCAAAGAACCCAGTCCCCAAGGAGAAGGCCATCCTCCTCTCAATCTAGCGTTCCTAGATATTTTAAGCGAGTTTTCCTCCAAGCTGATGAGGCAGGACAAGAGGACTGTGTAAGTCAGCTGGGCGTGGGAAAACTACTTTGGTGTCGCACTCTGTACTGTACAGAGACAATAAAATGGAGAACAGCTCAGTTATTATGGCTCAAAGTGCACATGCTGTTGAAGCCTTTGAGTGAAAGGTGTGATTTAAAGGGCGGATCAGTGATGATGTAGTTGCTCTGGTTGGTGCCTCAGACCTCTGCAGAATACATGTTTAAATGAAGACTCACTGAAGCAGTTTTGATTGTCTTGAGTCATAATGCTAAAGGTGAGGGAGACCATATGCTGGAAATCTGCAGGTCTGTGTAGGCATATGTACCCTAAAAATCCACTGTTGGGTTCTACTTTAATATGTTAAGTGTAGGTCTCATTCCAAGCAAAATGGTTGCCTAGTATTTTGGTGCAGGAATAGAAAGACTGCTCTACACCACATTTGTGCTCTGTCTCTCCTCAGCCACATGTACCTGGAGAGGTTCATGACCTTCCAGATGGCTCTGCAGCGGGAGGACTGCTGGCTTCCCCTCATCTCATACCGGAATTCTCTGCAGGCAGGAGGAGACGACGATACCATGTCTGTCATCAGCGGCATCAGTAGCCGCGGCTCAACTGTGCGCAGTAAGAAGGCCAAGCCAGCCACTGGCAAGCGGAAATTGGCTGAAGGTGAGCTTGTTTTTAACTGTTTCATGTTTTGGGAGGGTGTTATTCCACAGTGAGAGGGTGCAAAGCAATACAGATATGGGAGACACTCCTCCTGTTCTCCATGTACAGAGAGCAGTCAGAGAAAAGGCATATGCTGTCTTCTTGAGAATTTCTAGAAGAGTTTCTGTGTTAACAGCAGTGCAGCAGTCATGAAAGTTGCAGTAATAGTTGTGTGTTTCTCTCAGCTGAAGAAAGCAGCAGTAGCAGCAGCGACGGTGTGTGGATGAATCGGGAGCAGGCAATTCAAACGCCTGTTATGATGCCCTCACCCCACCTCACCTCAACAGTCATGAGGGACCCTAAGAGGCTACGACCTGAGGAGAGCTACATGGGAGTTTATGGCATGCCGCCTGAGCAGCAACAGCAGCCTTCACAACCTCAGCATGGCCACCCTCAGACTCCTCAACACCATCCGCAGACACCCATAGACTACAAGTAAGCAGTTGTTATCCCCAGTCTGGCTGACCTATAGTGTGATTGGTGGTTGTTATTGTCGTCTTTTTTTTTTTTTTTTTTTTAAATTTATTCCTTAGTACCTTTTGATAGTAGCATACCGTCACACAATTATATAAAGTCATTTTTGGACACACACACTGCATTACTTGATTCAGTGCACCTCCACCGAACCTGACTGAGGTGACATCTTTCTGACTTTACCAAACTAATGAAGGTAGGACTGTGTTGGTGAAAAGCTTATTAGAGCATTTTGTTGAGATTTAGCGCTTAGAGTAACAAGAAAAAGTTGGAAAGAGGGGGGTCCTTTGGCCCTTAGTGACAAGCAGCAGGTTTGTGCTGAGATGTGAGCTGGGGTCAATGTTTTTCAGTACACAAGTCACCTGGATGCTGGCCCAGAGGCAGCAAGAAGAGGTGCGGCAGCAGCAAGAGCGGGCAGCTATGAACTATGCCAAGCTCCGGAGCAACCTGCAACATGCTATGTAAGCACTGTGATGGAGGTCAAAGTTACTAGAAAGCAGTGGTTTAGTCCATTAGGAAGTAATTGGTACAAAACTGGTCCTGCACTGTGCAACTTCCTCATGAGGTGACAGAGATATGTGTTTGGTCTTCCTGCAGTCGCCGCAGCACTGGGCTCATGGAGGATGACGAAGAGCCCATTGTTGAAGATGTGATGATGTCATCTGAAGGGCGGATTGAAGACCTCAATGAAGGCATGGACTTTGACACCATGGACATTGATCTGGTAGGCTATGATTTTTCTGTGGAATTTTACACTTCACATTCATTCTATTTAAAATGTAGTATACTGTAGGCTATGTATGATCTATAATGTAATCTGTACTTCAAAATATTTAACATTTAATGCTGAATGGAAGAAAGGAAAATAAAATACTTCCGTTACCAACTGTAACGTATGCCTTCCTCACTGCAGCCACCATCAAAAAATCGCCGGGAGCGGTCAGAACTCAAACCAGACTTCTTTGATCCTGCTTCTATCATGGATGAGTCTGTAAGTTACTAGTCAATTTTGGCTTTTCTTATATGGAGAAATTAGTGGTTGTGAACATTTGTTTTAAGTAATGTTTTAAAATATTTCTTAGAAATCAAAATTGGAAGTACAGGTAATTTGTTTTGAAATTTTTCAGTTCACAAATTTCATTACTTGCAGCCCTTCCTACTGTCCAAAGTTATGAGGTTAGACAAAAAGTACAGGCATCCTGAGTTATCTGAATCTAATTGGTTCCTGCAAATGTGCTGAATGAGGTTGTTTTTTTTTTTTTTTTTTTTTTTTTTTTTTAAAGACAGCAGGAGCCTATATTCCATTATTTAAAATGGGAAATTAATGTTTTCCCAAGACATCTCAAAACTCCTAACCAATTTCCCTAAATATTACTAAAAAAAATTAAACACCTTTATATCATTCCAAGAATTGCATAATGCATTTAAAACATCAGTTACCGAATTAATAAGTATTTGACAAACTCATTACTAGGATTATACTATACAGTACAGGTACTAATTGTTATTCTTTCAACCTTGCAACAAACATGTAATATACTGTAAATAAACATTGTTAAAGGTACATAATGAATGTATGTTATTAATGTGAGGATGATAGTGGCAATAATACACAACACATTTAAATAATGTAATCATTCTTTTGGGGGAACAGCTGAGATACTCCTCCTTACTGCATTTAACTGGAGCTGAAAACTCCAGGGCCAAAGTTTTTGCTCCAGGGTTATTTCTACTTTTAACTTGATCAGAAATGTATAATGTTTAAATTATAAAAAATACCTAACATTGCCCACATACACTTTGGAATCACATTTATTTCCCATAAGGCCCCTCTCTCTTAAAACAGTACTTTCATATTCTGATCACTATACCCTTTTGCCCAGACTCCTGCACAACTGAAATATTTTTGCAAGCATGGTATGATATTTTTGGGTGCAGATTGTTATAGCTGGTTTTCTCTTCACACAGTGAGCCTACGGTGACAAATTTGTGCACATCGTTATAGTCAATATTCAGATACCCAGAGTTTAGATAGCAAGGGATACCTGTATTTTACAACTTTTGCTGTAGCCAGTAGTGTGAAAAATTGTTTCACTTGGATTGTGCACTCAGATGTAGGTAAACAGTCCATTTAAACTGTAGCAGACCTACAAAAAAAGATTGAATACTTATTTTAAAACTAGATAACATACATTTATATACACTGTTTATTTAGGAACATTTGCCTCAAGATGCCGCATTGGTTAACTGTACTGTATGTAACAAAGGAGATTACTGTGTTCATCCCGAACTTCCCATTTACCACTAGATGGCACTGAATTCAATCTATTAAAGTATGCTTTAGTGATTCAGGTTTTAATATACTGTTGGAATTGTGAGCTGAATTCCGCTGGTATGTGCTATGTAGCAAAGATGCCATGGTTGTATGCTGTTTTAAGCATACATTTATTAACTTTTTTCCTTTTTTTGTAGGTCCTTGGTGTTTCAATGTTCTAAAGTAATGTTGGAGGATATACGAAGACAGGTTTTTTTTTTAAAGTAAACCTCTAGATGCTGTGCAGATGTGTTCTCTGTGGAGAATCTCACACATTTCATGGACTCCAACGGCACCCAGAGGCAGCATTGCTGTTGTAAGACAACTTGTTAAAACTACTAAAATGTTTGCAATCATTGGGCAAGCTTTCCCTGTAGTTATACATTGGCTGACTTTTGAAAGTGTAATATGACTTTGTAGCCATATATGAAATTTGTTTTAAAGTGAGGGAACTGTGATGTGGTGTGAAGGCATTGTTCATTTTATTCCGGGAGATCTCAGAATTGTGGTGATATTTTATAAAAAAAAAAAAAAGGGGGGGGGGGGTGTAAAGAAAAAGTGAAAAAAGAATAAAAAACAGGGATTCACTTTTTTGTAACTTATAAAAAAACTTTATGTATAGCCCTTTTTGTAATAGTACGTAATCAGGTGTAAAGTAGTAATTTATAAACAGGTTATTTGCTCATCATAGTATCAAGGTTTTATTCTTCAGAACTATCTTATGTGTCAAAATCGAGGGAGACCTCCAAACTTTTTTTTTTTTTAATGTCCCCTCCCCCTGTGTGTAAGCTCTTCTGTGTGAGACAAGTGACACAGCGACTACCGCACACCGTAATTGGAAACACCAAGCCTGCAGTTGAGGGTTTCCACACTCATGGTGTCTCTGCACCACATTAAAATGAGTGAAGCTTACCCAAAGATGACCCGTTTAACCTGTTTGCCCAGAGACTGACCCTGGGGAGGCACGTGTGGATCCTTTCCGGTAGTGCCACTTAGACAGAGCATGCGCGCGCGCGCGTGTGTGTGTGTGTGTGTGTGTGTGTGTGTGTGTGTGTGTGTGTGTGTGTGTGAGAGAGAGAGAGAGAGACAGACTGTGTTGGAGAGTGTGTGGTTGGGTGTGGTGGGGGGGTCTCTAAGCATATATATAGCTTATTAGAGTGTTGGAATGGGTATCTACATTTAAATAAAAGTTATATAAATTGGTGCTGATTTTATAATTGTGCAGTTAGTTTTTCTTACTTTAAAATTCCAACCTAAAGTTTATGTTTTAAGAAATGTATAAGAAACTCTTAAAAAAAAAAAATGCATGTGTAGTCATGCATTAAGATTTTTAAATTTGTATTTTATATTGTTTTTTTTGTTTGTCTGCAAAGTCTTCAGGTTTCTATACTTTTTCCTATATGTAAATTAGTTTGGATAATAGATTCGTGAACACACCCTTGAAATTCAGCTTTAAGTTTTTTTTCCCTGTTTGAAATGCCATTTCACAAATCCTTAAATATGATTCTGTAACATAAAAAATCTTAATCTTATTTGGACGTTAATGATATTCTGCAAAGCTTGGGCAGCTAGACAAAGCTTAAGTATAACATTAACTTATCGTACAAAATGTACATTTAACTGAAATGTTTCGTCTGTTGAGGTATATTCTTTATAATCATTCCATGCCTTAGCCTTAACATGCTTGTCATACTAAAATGTTTTCTCATGCAGAACTCTTCCATGTAAGTAAATAAAACCAGTCATGTTTAAAGGTTGTGTTACTGAGTTGTTTCAGTTGAACAAAAACATTAGAAGGTGAGTAGTGTTATGATGAGGAAAATTAGATAAGCAGGCATACATTTGTTTTACTTATTTTGTGTAACTGATTATGTTCATGTTGAAAAAGGTGGTATTTGTTTCCCTGTAGCAGTGGAACATCTGAAAGGACTGCGTGTGTGCATGTGTGTATGTATGTGCATCTTTAAAATATAAATTTTACTGTATACATGAAAGGAAGCATAGTGGCTAAGGATACTGACTTCTAACCTGAAGGTTGACAGTTGGTGTCCGTGGAAGGGCCCAGCACCCTTGAGCAAGGTACTTCACCAGAATTGCTCACACAGTGTATGCCGTTATTTACGTGTTAAATTTGTTAAATGTCAGCTAACAGAAATAATAAATACAAAACAAAGTTATGTAATGTAACTATAAATTGTGTATTTGCTCTGTAAGCTCATTTTTTTTCTTCCTTGGGTGTTTTCTTGTGTGAGCACTTTCTTGCGCCTCTTACAGCCAGTTTAAATTGGACATGGTGTATGGTTGAAATATGAATGCATACATGATGATTCATATACATACACACAGACACACAAGTTTGCATTAATTTTTAACTTTTAGCTTTCTGTTACTATTGTTCATGATTTGTATTTATCTGGCAAACGGAAACTTTTTGAATAAAGTCAATCCTCAGTTTTGTGATCTTAAGCGCAAGCTTCATTTGTCTTTTGCCCTTTTTAAAATGGCTTTGGGAAAACCTGCTAGCAATTAAATTTTATATTTTTCCAATTTTAGCTCTTATTGCAGCATGTGAATGTAAGAGAAATGTTAAGAAGAATATAAAGTGCAGTATTTGAAATGTTTTGCATTTTATGCCTTTATGCCCCATCTCAATCATTTGAACACAGTATATTATTCATTTTCTCACTGTTTGCCAATTGGAGTTGATTTGAACATAAAGCCTCTAATGACAGTGATGTGTCAAACACCATTTAAAGGAACAATTGAAAAGTAAAACCTGATTCTCATAAACCATCTGAAACAGTTTGCATCATGATCCCATTTACAGTTTTGGAGACCATTGACTTACTAACTACTGAATGATTTATGCTTTCTGCAGAAAATATTTTTTTTTTTTTTATTTTTAGCTCACTGTGTTCCAAGAGCGCTAAAAATGTTAGGTCTGATTGTGCTGTTTTATAAGTCATTTTTATATTGGTCTATTTTATAAATCAGAATAAAATAGTGTAAATGTATTTGACTTGGATTTAAATATTTTGGAACAATGTATATATAAACTCATGGCCTTTAAGTGTCTTGCAATACTAATTTGACGTATTACTGACATTTCAAAATTTAGCCATGTGAAAAATGGCTACAGCCTGTATTTATTATGCAGAAGGTTCACATCGAAACAATTGCATACAAAGAATATGCTGGATTAAAGGAATGTTGAGGTCATTTTTGATTAAAAAAAACATACTAAATATTTCATTCTGTTTTGATGAAATTTAGTCACTTTTTCCTTATCTATGAAACTAAACAGTTCACTAAATGTATTTGTGTTAGATTCATGAAGTACTCTAACTTTGCATATCCTCATTGAATTGTTAACTGCAACATTTGAGTTTGCTAACTTCTCCCTGAGACCAGTGTATCATCCTGCTTATAATAAAAACATGCAACAACAAAAACTAATGTTTAGCATTGTCCATGAATGAGCTAGGTGTCAATTGATGCCCTTGGTCTACATTTGTGGCTGTGAAAGAGGTGTGCTTCCTAAACATGTCTTCAGAACATGACACATTTAGCACAGATTTAGTTTTTGACCTGTTAAAGGGCCTTAATGTGATTTGTTTACTTGGCTATTCATTTTAGTTGACACTTCTCTAGAAATGAATGACAATGATTTTACTCATTTATGCAGCAAGGTAATTTTTACTCCACCAGTTAAGGGTAATTACCTTGCTCAAGGGTACTACAGCAGGCACCGGGATTCAAACCTCAGCCATACGTGGTGAGTCAAACCACTACTGTAACCTGCTACCCCTTATGTGTGAAACCTGGAAGCCACCAATAAGTCATATGTTCAATGTGGTATTTAAATGGGGGGCAACCATTTGTGGAGCTGTTTGGAATCTGGCCTATTCTTGCTTCAAAGCCCAGGCAGCTGTCCACACAGCAGGCTTACACTTTGCCACTGGCCTACTTTCACAAACCAGCAGCTGTCCGGCTATATGTTGTTTTGGAGGAATGATGCTGCTGATTTGTGAGCATATCTGCCTCCAAAGAACACGGACTCTTCACTCTGGGATGCCTTTTAACTTAAAAGTTAGAAAAAATGTGTTTTTAGTTTGGAAATTGAATTTCCAAACTATCTCGAGCAAAAAACAGAGATCTAATTTTTCCAGGTCTGTATGAGAAGATGACTGATGTTGGCTCCTATTGTAATTCAGTATCCATCTATAATGTGCCTACAGCATCCTAAATATATTCTCTTTAAATGTCATCTAAAATGTTTAAAACAGCAGCTATAGTTTGTTGCAATGCTGTCTGATTGATAACTACATTGTCAAGGCAAAATTAGCTATGGAGCGCCTGTGACTCAGAACTGACACGTGGCCCTTATTGCACCATAAAGACCACATTGGGTCCACGTAATTTAATCTGTAGGTTTCGTTTCCGTTCTCTTTTATCTCACTCGTCCCTGTATCTCTGTTCTTAAAATTCCTCTTCACAGTACCGACATATTGTGGCGAACGACCTTTCTGCGACTGAGACTCTAAATCCACAGCACCTCTGATCTCCATCATCCCACGTTTCCCTTTCTCTCCCCAGCTCCGAATTTTCGAAAATACAAACTTTTACTATTATTATTGCTATTTGTATCGCGATGATATGATAAGAAAGCAAGGCCGTATATTGCTAGTATCAGTTCATCTGCAGACACCTTATCTTGTAATTTACATTTAATAAAAGAACAGTTATTTCGGTGTCAAAGCCATCCCTTCGTGGCTAAAAATCGCTCTTTTACACGGCACACTGCAGCGGCTTACTCAGTTACAAGAGTAATAATAAGGCTTTTAAAATGCCCACAATGAAAGCATTAAATGCAATATTCCACACGACTTATTTAATTTTATTTCCCGAAGAAACTCGTAGCAGTGATCATTACTGGTTCTTATTCGTGTATCTGTGCGTCAGTGACCGACTGACAGGAGGGCATCATCCGCCGCCGTTTCCCGGGCATCTCCTTTCTCGCACCGCGCCGCGGCTGCACTTTGACCCGCGGTGAGGAGCCGCACATCCGGGCTACATGGGCGCTACGGTGGGAAGATGGCGCTGCTGGTCCTCCCTTCCGACTGGATCAAGAATTGGGAAAAACCTGGGAAAAGTGAGTTGTAAGTAGAAGTCCGGGGATGCGAAACCCACGGTCTGTGCGCAGAGCCGGAGAGACACGGCCGAGGGGAGCAGGAGGAGGGGAACGAAGCGGAGCGCAGGCACCGCCGCGCGGGGCTCCTGCATTATTACAGCTTGTCAGCACTCGGTCCTTCCCGGGCTGACGCTGCTTTAAGGTTGAGTTGAAGCTGCAGTGACGTATTAAACACAGCCGATTCACAGTGCTAGGTAACAGCCGTATTCCACCGGGAAACAGAGTTAATGGTGCCTGTGAGGCAAAGTGCAGTACAGCGCAGCCAGGAGGTCCCTGTTCACTCTTTCTCTGGTGCCAGCAGGTGATGTGGTAGTTGAGATCATTGCCTTGCAACATCAATATCCTTAGGTGGTGTCCCATTTCTGCTGGGCTCCCCAGAGTTGATATAGTAGGGTCCCACTGCGTTACACTTTGGTAAATCACTGTAACACTGATTACCAGGGGTCTTAATGAAACAGAGTAATAAAGGTTAAAAGAATTAGATTCACTTTAGATCCTGCTTCTGTACTTTGGCTGATTACAGAACTCTGACTGTTAGGTATGTTTGTTGTATTCTTTCCATTCAAAGACACTGGTTGCTTAGATGAGACTTCTACCCACATCCACTGACAGTCTTACCCTTATATACAGATGGGTATTTGTACTGGTGCTGTGGTATGGCATCAGGTGCTCTGGTGGAACTTGAACCAGCAACCTTGAGGTTATAAGGTCTGCTCTATAAGCAGTGTCTAAGACTGAAGTGAGAGTCCATGTTCTGAACTCAGTGCTGTTATCTCTCTGTTCCCCTTCAGTATGCAGCTGTGCTGGAGCTTCACTGATAGACCCGGCAATGATGCGGTGCAGAGAGGTAAGATTCTAGTGGCTCCTCTTGCTGAACACAGCACATGGCCCGGTATGTGTTCTACTTTGTTCTTCGTTTTGTCTGACTACTGTGTGCCACCCACAGCGACCAAAAAGAACCTAAGTTCGTATTCTGTCCACTACCACCCCCCATAAACACTTTACTGCTTCACACTGTAGAACACTATAATATTTAAGGGGCTGTGCAGTAGGTGGTACTTACGTCACACAACTTCTGATCTGAAGGTTCGAATTCCGCTTGGTCTGTGTGGAGTTTGCATGTTGTTCCTGTGTCCATCTGGGTATTCTCCAAGTGCTGCAGTTTTGTCTCACAGGCCAAAGATATGTGCTTCAGGATCATTGTTCACGTTCAGCTGCCCTGTGTGTGAGATTGCTGTAATTTGTGTTGATGGACCTCTCCAAAGAAACACTAGACAAATTTTTGAAACAAATTTTAATGTCCTTTTGGAAAAGCAGTGCAAATGCAACTATATGATCCAAAACATAACGTGTTTTGTTGTGAGATATACAGCTGTATCAATTTGTAATTATACTTTGCATTGTGACATTTGGTGCACATTTAACAAAGTAGAAAAGGAACACCTGGTTTTATCATCTTGGTTTATGTATTTTTAAGATATTAAAATTATTTGCATTTGGCGTTTGTATTTAAATATGTCAGTATAGAAGCTGCATTCTCATTTTTCATATAGCCCTGGGCAAGAAAAAAGCACATATAAAGGTTTGTTTTAAGGTTTAATTAGAATGCATTTTAGAGTCCAAGGTTGCACAGTGAGGTGCAGCTGTGTCCCTGTGGGTCTAATGTTACACAGGCTGAGAACAATCTGGAGCTACTCTGTGGGGAACAGCTGATTGAACCACACACCTTTGGCTGCTTCCCATATCCTGGTTCTTCACAGCTTACCCCTACTTTCCGTGTCCCACCTGTTCTCAGGAGGGCTAGCGAGGGCTTCTCAAAGTCAGTTTCCACAATTCTTCTTTTGTAAGCTTTTATTATCTGGCTCGGCGTAGACTTATTCCTTGTGGCTTCTGTGTAGAAATGTTTGTCCATTTGGGCTGTGTGGGTTGCAGCCATACAGCTTTTTTCCATGCAGATTTTGCCTTTTTGCTCACTTTGTTCAAAACTTTCTTTTCCAGTTGAATTGTAAACTTTCTGTCTTTAACTTCAGGGACTTATGCGCAGTTAGGTGGCTAATATTGTAATTGAATAATAGCAATATAGTTTGTTTTGTAACAGATAAAATTGGGCTATTGTAAGTTATTATTGTCGCTGTCCTGCTAATGTGAATGCATGGGTTTGTTTGCTTTTCCCACAGCAAGTCTGAATCCATGCGGTTATTGTAAACAGTGAAATGCACACATACTATACATTTCTGGGAGGCTTCAGCAGGGTGACATAATATTTAAATCCAGTGCTGAGTCTCAGTTCCTTTGCTGTGACTTTTTTCCAGCTTCTTTGATCTCCATTAAACTTTTATTTATATTTTAGTAGGCTGATGCTTTTCTCCAAAGAATTTTGTAACGTTAGCTACTTACAGTGATTTACCCATTTGTACAGCTGGGTAATTTTTACTGTATCAATTCAGGGTAATAACCTTGCTCAGGGTAGGTGGTACTTAAACCTGGTAGCAATGTGGCAGCTATAACCCCTATGCCACCTGCTGTTTCCCAGCTCTCCATCAGCCAACATCCTTAATGGCAGGAAAGAAGAAAAGTAAATAAAATTATAGAATTGATTGATTTAATCAAGCCTGTTATTACTAGGGTTGGATGGAAACGTGCGATCTGTAGAGTATACTATATAGCACCCTGTGGTGATGAGGTTTGAAGTGCTGAATGTCGCAGTGTCTGCATTAAGTGAGCAAAAAAAGTGATAGCTAGCAGTACTGCAGTTAGATTAACAGTAACTGCAAAGGAAAATGGTTCTGAAAGTAAGTAAAAAATGTAGGGCCTTGAGAGCTGCGTCAGTCTGTATGTGTAACTGTGAACCTTCTCATACTTCCTGCTTCAGATCTCCAGGCCGCCTTCTACAACCTCACCTCGCACATTGTCTGTGGGACCCTGAAACTGGAGATGGCCACCAGTGCCCTGGCTGACGTTGTGGTATGGTCTTCAGAGTGTAGGTGCCATTCTGTGGCACGTGCCACATGGGAGCAGAGACACAATGCTGCTGCTACGTGAGATGATCAGCTCTCGGGTTTGCCAGCAAGAGGCGACACGGGTCATTGCCAGGTCTGCCAGCCTGCTTAAAGAAGGCGCCAGAATGAACATTGCTGGAGGTCACTGGTGCTACTTTCCATTAGTCAGAAGGGGGTGCCCTTGTGTTCCACACACACAATGGTGACTTGATCACTAAATGACCAATAATTACAAACCTGTATAAATTTCCCACATAAGTGTCACATGTTCTGTTGGCTTAGTGTCAGCATTGTGCCTTTGTTTAGTTTCTACATCCTTTCACATACAGGTAGTCCTTGACTTACGACATCTGCGACTTAATTATAGTCATCTTGTCATCTTTATTTTCCCCCCAATGTTTTATTGCAGTGTCTAAGATGAGTTCTAAATCCGCTGCATTGTAACATCAGCCGACTGTGCTGCTGCGAGGTGCTACATTTGTTATTATTTGGCTCTCAGCTAGTGTTTGGGTGTCTATCAACAGCGGTGTTTCATTTAATAAAACATTTTATTTACAGGACTTTTTGTTTGTGATTCCCTTCAAGTTACTTTTTATTCACAATGACCTTTTAAAAGAAAGCCTGAGTGTTCTTTGGGCGTTGAAAAAGAAAGTCAAAAGAAAATAGATTTACAAATAAAATAATAGTGTGTCATGAAAATATACTGTACTGCAATTACATTGTTCTATATTCGCATCATTTTAACATGAATATTGTGTGAAATTAGAAATGTAATGGTGTCCTTTTACACAATGTGACAATGATGCATGTTGATTGTTTACGTATCATTATAGTTTATGTAATACAGTGCAAGGGGATTGATTTGTGGCTTGCAAAAAAGAAATTTGCGATAATGTGGTAGGAACAAATCCCCTTTATAACTAGAGGACCACCTTTTTTTTTTTTTCCCCATGGCTGAATGTAAAGAACGTACAGCTTCCCCATCATTGTATCCATGTGCAAGGATGGTGAAACTTTCAAAATAATCACTTTTTTCAAGTCTTTTTTTCTGTTATTTTTTCCAAAATAACAATATGTTTGTCTTCCAAGAGCACGGTTTAAGTATTTCCCATGAGGAGAGAACATAATTCATATCACTTGCTTGCATAAATCTGGCTTACTGTTGATGCTCTTCTGTTATACTTGTAGGAAATGTGACAGGATTTGGCATCCATTTTAGTCGACGTCTTCTGCATGCTGGGTATGTTAATGTACTCACTTGCCTTTATTCCTACTCGCATATTAGTTGTTGTACTTTATGTAAAGTGGATGTTTCTTTAACTTATGTTTGAATTTCAGTGCTTTGAAGGGTGCATAGTATATTACGTAGTATATAAATTAATTTATTGGTTTTTGTAATTGATATGTAAACAAATTCATGACAAATGAAAATGAGCTTGTTTATTCCACCAAGGCAGCTGAAGATTGAAATGTATAGGAATGTTAACTTATTTATGCCTTCCCCAGTATTTGTGTATAATTACATTGAGTATTATTTTTACTATTACTAATAACGTACTGCACGGATTGTTCCAGAACTGAATTTGTTTAATTTATGTTTATGGCAGATATTGAAACTGGGTGCTTGGAAGAAAAAAACAAACGTGACTATTTCACTCAGTTGGTAGGGGCATGTTTGGTAAGTGGGCATTGCTGTACAGCAGCACAGATATATGGATTGCGGTGGGGTAAACTTATTCTGGTGTCCACACGTAGCTCAGTACTTTCATGTATTGCCGCTCGGTGGCAGCATTGTGTAAGCAAAAGATGAAATGTATAGTAATGATTTTTTTTTTTTTTAATCCTTGCCAGTGCAACATTATTACAGTGTGAGTTCAGATGTTTGAAGTAAATAATTTTATTTGAGGTACACGCATTTTAGCTGTGGTCCTCTAAGCTCTGAAGATTAGCTGCGTTAGCGTGATTAAATGGCCCACATTGTGTTCTGATGGGAAGTACTCTGCTGACAAAGGCCACATCTCTTGCTGCACAAAACACAGAGTTCTCAAGGGAAGCCTTAACGTTTTACTAAAATTAGATAAAGAAGGTTTGAGGGAAGAAAAGTCAGACATTTAAAGTACATTTGCAGCTTGTATAAGCTTTTATACTAAGCCAATTGCAGCGAACGTTTTTCGCTCTTGATGTATTCAGAGAACGGAATAATTCCTTTTCCTGCGCAATGTCCATGTCATTCCTCTCCACTCTACTCTGCTCTGTGTGTGTCAAAGGAGTAAGGGAAACATTTCTGTGGCTGCTTAAGGAAGTTAGTGGTTTAGTGGACTGGCAGGTCGGTAATATGTGGTAAAAAGGTGACAGGCTCTGCCTGAGAGGAGACGTTGTAGGAATTTATGTGATAATTAAAAGCTAATATTGTTTGAGAGTTTTTTTGCATGTGCAGCGACTACAATGGGTCTGTGTGGTTGACCTGTGATCAGGAGTGTATGCAGTCTCACTGGCATTGCTATAAAGGGAATAGCAATGGAAGTCTTTCCTTGCTCCTGCTCTTCACCCCTAACCTTCCTCGCACCCTCCCTCAGTTCTTTGTGCCGGACACTATCCTGAAGCAGCGACTGGACCCGGAAACACTGGAGACCCTGGGCCTTATCAAACAGGCACAGCAGTTCAACCAAAAGATGGTCAAGATCAAGACAAAGCTGTTGTGAGTATTGCCTCTGTGCTGGGGATGGGGGAGCCAAGAGAGCTGTTTCCAAAGAACTGCTGGCCACCCTTCTTGGCCTCTCAAAATCGAAACCCTATATAAGCCGACTTTTCATTACATGAATTTCCGTTACTTTTTTGATGGTGTGACAGAGTCACCATCACAAGGCACTAATGACTGCTGGGAGCTGGCTGTGGAAGCCTGTTCAGAGGGACCTTTATTTTGGGACGCACTGTGTTTGCTGTGTTTGTACTGTCAGTGCAGGGCAAATGGGGGCAGGAGCACACTACGTCCCCATGCTCCTCAGCGACATTTATGAAGTACCTATGATTGTTGCTGGTTCATCACTGCAAGTTCATCTGCGTGCAACCTATTTCTCTCAACCTTACAGATCCTGCAGGGCTGCCTGCACTGCTGCTGCAGTTCCTTTCAGGCCTCTATAAAAAATGTCCAGAAATGCACTTTGTAGAAAATTGGTTTTCTTTTCTGCAGAAACGGGCCTGTAAACTAATATCCCTGAGTCCTGCCATACAGCTTCCCATACAGTCAGCCCTTCTGCCTCCCTGTGACAGAAGAGATGTCAGCTGAATGTGAATGGAAACGTAGACTCTTAGTTGGTACCTGTGATTTAACAGCACCTGCTCTCCCCTCTGCACACCCACATAGTTACAAGCAGCAGAAGTTCAACTTGCTGTGGGAAGAGAACAAAGGCTATGCCAAACTCATTTCAGAGCTGGGCCAAGACCTGTTGGGCAGTGTCACCAGCCACCTCGTGCTGGAGAGTATCAAGTCCCTTATAGGTAGGCACCTCCACCCCTGTGCTCACTCATGCTGGGTAGGCCCTGCAGCATTTGCCGTTGTCATCACAGCTCTGCTTTGATGGCATCTCCTGCATGTCTTCCATTTAATTAAACCCTGGCATTTGGTTATGTTCTAATTTAAACCTAATTAGGATTTACTGAAAGGTCCCCTCTCTCAATTTCAGTGAGTAAATCAGAACGACGTCCTTTATCCTCAGGCTGGATTTCAGCTCCCAGTTGACTGGATGTCAGCATTTGAAATGGTGTTGAGGGTTGTCCGCATGTTTGGTAACTCGTGGGACCGTGAAATGATTCCTCCTGTCTGTATGCATAAGCCGGACTTTTTAACCCTCTGGGTTTGTGCCGTTTGTAGGATGATGAGTCACCTCAGGCTTGGAGTCGGGAGATGATTGCTGCAGTATTTTTTAGTTCTCTCCCGCGCAGTGGGGTTTAGTCCACAATGCATGTTGGATAATTCTTACAGGAGAAACGTCTCCCATCATCTATTTTCCCTTGTTTCACATGGCACGTTCAGATAAAATTTAAGGTTTTAAGTTTTTTTGGGGGGCTGTCAGTAGTTTTTGCTGTTAGTATCGACGTAACTAGAATGTTTGTCCTAAAGGCCTAAAATAGAATACATTTTGTCACACATGAAATATAGCTTTATTTGCTGTGATCCTTGATCCATCACTGACAGTGACTTTTTCGCAGGGTGCTTCAACCTCAACCCCAACCGCGTACTGGATATCATCCTGGAGATGTATGAGTGCCGCTCAGATCAGGATGAGTTCTTCCTCCTGCTCATGAAATCTTACATGTGCGAGCCTCAGACCCTCTGCCACATCCTGGGTTTCAAGTTCAAGTTCCATCAGGTGATTGCCAGCTAGCAGGACAACCAGCAGGGAATCAGCAGAGTAAAAGGTTGAAGGGAATAATGTGGTTTGCTGAGAAGAGTACGCAGTTTGGATTGGTTCTATGAAAATCAGGTAAAATGATACCATTATACACATTATATGGGGTAAAGTTAAGCAGATTCTCCCTCAAAGGTACATAAATAAATGATAGAAATGCTGCTGGTCTCTGCTAAATTAGTGGTGGGTGTGCAACTGACCTTTAGTGATCTGTGCATGTTTTAATAGTAACAACAAATAGCCTCTAATTGCTTTATTATACTAAAGAGTTATTACTGCATCTTGTATCTCCCTTTTAGGCAGAGTTAAGAGTTTTAATTAGTTCCTAGTATAATTTCATCCCCTCTCTCTATATATTAATATATATTACAAATATATGTCTTCAGCCTTATCGCATACCTTGAGTGCAACAGCTTGAAGGTGCTCGAGATCTTGGCTTTGTTGCCCGGAGTGGACAGCAAGAGGGTGTGTTATTGAAAGGACAGCAGATCTCAGTGTTTGTTCTGCTCTTTAAACCAGCTTTCAGGTTGGGCAAAACTGATTATGAATATATAGCGTGTGCGTTGGATCTACTTTAAACTTTTTGGAACATTTTCTTAATATGCCTGTATGGTAAATGTTTCACATTAGAGGAATGAGGTCAAACTTATGATTGAAGTCCTTTTTTAGGTTTCATTCTTTCACATTATGACATAGCACACAGTACAGTGGGTCTCCAGTTTTGGAGTAACAAACTTTTCCCCATATTAACTTTTTTGAGAAGTATTTGGTATTTATTTTAGCATTTATTTTTCATGAAGAGGGGTAGCATACAAATTCAAATTGTGCTCAAACCTTCACCCAATTCATTGGCAAATAGCAGTCATGAAAAGGAAGCACTTCAGGCTTAAGTTTTTCAACACTCTATTCTAGCTCTGGACTTGTTTCATTAGTGAGCACGATGCATCCCACTTCAACATATGACGGGCTGTCTGCAGGCCTGTTCTCTGCAAGCTGCTCTGTAGAGTAGATACAAAGAGACAGTGCCACTGTGTTCCTGTCTGAAAAACCTTACTGTTGCCTCCCACCCCATTGATATGTTGCTGACAATAATTTAACAGTCACTTTACTCCAAGGTGATGTTAAACTCGGAGTAAACAGAATTGCATTTCACCAGCAGATGGAGAGATACAGACACGTAATTCTTAAAGTACACTTGATTTGTCCAAATTAAATGAATATCAGAATATAGAGTTGTTGCTGAGCCCTTGACTTCTGTGTCACTTTCAGTTTACTCACTTTTCAGCTAAAAAAAAACTCTCGGTGCCAATTAGGTTTGTAAGTGAGGGACAGCTTTTTTCAGGGCACAACAGTAGGGACTGGTGACATATTGCTTGTGAAACTATATGGTGTATTAAGGGCAGAGGAGCGAATCTGATTTTACTGAATATAGATGAATGGTTTCCAGCCCAGACACAGTATGTTTCTAATAGAAAGGCTGCCCATTCCTGCCCTTTCAGAGTCCTGCTTTTCCTTTCCTCAGGAGCCCAATGCCAGCATCCCTGTATCATGTGGCTGCTTCTTTGCTCCAGCACAACCTCGTTGAGCTAGAGGATCTGTATGTGCACGTAAGTTAGCCTCCATGACACTCTACCCTTACCACAGCTTTAGCAGAGTGAGCCCTTTATTCTGCTTCAGAATTTACCACAAAGCTTGACCTTGCAGTGCCAGGGGGGCCCCCTGATGCATTGAAAGTTCAGCAGAGCTTGCAGAGAAGTCAAAAGAAGTTCTGTGTCACTTTGAGCAAAAGCAGGATTACGCAGGAAATCATAGTTTCAGTGGTACCTGTTTTGTGGTGGCTGCCTTGTCAGCTTGGAATATCATTGCAGCCTGCAGCTGTTGTGGAGGACAAGAGAAACAGTGACTCAACGTTCTGGATGTGTTAGCATCTTCCCTGCTGCTGCGCCGGCCATAATCCATCCAACAAACACACTAAAGTGACCATCCAATGAGGCATCGTATCCGCCAGTGCACTCTCTTGTTTGCATACGCACACCTTGCCAGTGATTCTCTTTTAATGTCCTCTCAGATCTCTGTGGGGGGGAGGTACTGGCCACTGCTTATAGGCTCTCTTCCCAGGTTTGATGAGGAGGAGAATCAGCTGTCTGAGTCTGTTGTATGGCTCGAGGACTTGTGGGGTCACGGGGAAACTGGCAGCTCGTTAACATTGTTCGGGTCGAGACCAGTCAGTGTGTTACTTCAGCATTTGATGGACCTTGGCATTGCTGTGGCTTTCAGCTACTGCTCTCAGACTCTGCCATCCTGGAGGAGCACAAACATGAGATCCTGGAGGCCAAGCAGATTGCCCGCAAACTCACCATGGTGGTGGTGCCCTTTGAGAAGAGTGAGGACAAGGAGAAGGAGCATGAGAAGGAGGAGGTAAAGAGCAAAAAGGTAACCTTGCCACCTCCCCCTGCTATGCCGTCCTCCAGTGAGTTACTGCTGGGAGGAAGTTTGCCCCAACTTTCCAAAGGTCTTAGAAGAATACATTATAAAGCTAATTAAAGCATGGCCGTACTGCATGAGGTTCTTTGCTTCTTATCTCTCCAAGGTTGTTGCTTTTGAGTGAATTGGTGCTGCATTGTGCACCATTGCTTGCAACAATCAATTGAAAATGTTAATTTTATTTATTAATGAACAGGACAACCCCTAAATGAGCTACCAGCCGTTGAGGACTTAAGTGTATTTAGGGGAACATCACTGTGCAGTAGAGGCATATTTAATATTTATTATGTTTAACCACTATCTGTCAAGCCATGACTCTGATAATTAAAAGAAATTGTGTGGGGAAGATGTCTTGTAGCATTTTGTCTGTTCTTGAAACACTATGCACACTTCATGGACTTCACATAGTCAGATTAATCTTCCAGTGATGTCATTTTACTCCTTTTGTTTCTAATTCTACTTGCTGCTTATGCACAGTAAAATTGAAGTTAAAATTTGACCTAAGGAAGCTGGCCTGAATTGACCATTTGGCATCTGCAAACATGTTTTCCCTGTCAGTCTTGGTGAGGCATCAGTGAACTTTTCAGCAGCTAAGAACTTAGGAATTAAAGAATGTAACAATAGGTTGCTTTTGATTTATATTAGCATCACGACAAACACTTAGACGCTCGTGGGTCCTGGCTTCCTCTCTCCTCTGTAGACTGTTTGCCATGGCAACCTTCTGTAGCTCTGTTTCTCATCATAGTCAGGAAATGTGGCAGATTCTGTTGGATTTGAATCTTGGCCTGTCACTGTCACTTTCAGCTGCCCCTTTTTGACTCCTCTGTGGTTCTGGAGCAGCTGAAGGATGCCTGTGAGCACAAGATGGTCCATCTCTCTCCTCCTCACATTCTCCCCTTGTAGCCACCAGGTAACCAGAAGCCGGGACTGCTTGAGGCCCTGCTGCGAATCGGTGACTGACAACATGCACAGAGCATCATGAACCAAATACCGCTGTTCTATGACACATCGCACAAGGCCATTGCCCTGGCATGGTGCCAGCTGCTACACCTGATTGTGGAGCCGCTGTACTGCAGGTACACACCTAATGCGCACGTGCACGCACGCACACACACAGACACACACACACACGAATGACTCAGGTCGTCCTTCCTTGATACAATTATGCTTTTATTTTATTTAGGTTTTATTAAATTGATCAGAGAAGTTCAAGTGAGGTGGTGTGGCATTCAACAGAACATCCCTACCCTGTGTGACCACCCATTCTTTGTCCTTTCCAGAGCGGGGGTGCTCAAGGGTGCCAAGGGCACTGTGCAGCAAACCCACTGGAATACGAGAGCCCCACAGCTGGCAGAGACCTTTGAGGATCTGTGGAGGGAGGCCTTCTGCATGCTGGCTTATTTGAGTCCACACATGGCCAATGACCCCGTCCTGTTTGCCAAGGTGGTGTGCTTGGGTAAAGGCTTCATGAAGGAGGTGAGTGCAGGGGGCAGCAGTAGGGGTATGAGCAGTGATGCCAACAAAATAGCTCAGCTGAGCAGGGTCTCCCTGTGAGATCAGGGTGAAGGATGGGAAAAACTGTTTCACACCATTTCTTCTCTGTCGGTACATTAATAGGACCTACATCAGCCTTTAGGAACTTTCCAGGAGTCTGCAGTTGTGTCTGTTGTTAAATTTGGACCATTGTGTATCATGTTCTTAATAGTGACACATTTTTTCTTCATCCTGCAGTACCAGAATGAGAGTAGACTGGAGAACAAGGAAAAAATGGTGAGACATGAGCAGTGTGTCACTTGATTCTTGGACAGGGTGTCTGACAGTGAAGATGAACAGCATTTATTTAACATAATTGTGGTGGGGGTTTATTGCCCAGTAGAGCTGTAAATAATCCACTAGTGTAGCAGTCTGGCCAAGTTGAGATACATGGGATGTGTTTAAGGTGAACTTGATGGTGCTTCAGCATGGGTTGCTGGTGTTGTGCTGGAGCTTGGAGCCTATAAAACAAACATGAATAAATCACAGCTCAAGGTGTTTTTTACGAGCTTCGGTGTGGCTCACAGAGTGCTCCCTGAGCTGTCATCTCCTCCCAGGACACCTTGTTGAGCTGCTTCCTCAGCATTGCCAACCAGGTGCTGCTTCCCTCGCTCACGCTGATGGAGTGCAATGCCTGCATGTCTGAAGAGCTCTGGGGCCTCTTCAAGTTCTTTCCTTACCAACACAGATGAGTGAGCCAAGACCCTATGTGCCCAGACTCTGTTCTCTTCCACTTGGACATGAACCTGTGGTGAGCACTTGCAGCAGTTCACAAGTACATGTTCCTTCACATAAGTAATTTTTACTTGGATACATTCTTGCCACTAACATGTATCTTACTACACTTACATTTATTCATTTAGCAGATACTTTTCTCCAAAGCAATGAAGAGTATTGTTATTCAAGGTGATGTACAGTGATAGGTACATTGCACTAAACTCCCTACAATCATTACCCATCTATATAGCAGAGCAGTGTGACACACACACACACACACACATATATAAACGGCAATTTAGAGTCACTCTTAGACCTGAAACACATCTGTGGACTGTGGCAGGAAGGAATCGGGGCAGCTGAAGGTAAATCACATTAACACGAGGAAAATGTACTATTTCTACACAGCCTGAACATGGATTTTAGTGTAAACCCATATCCCAAGCTACATGAGGCATCAATGAGGCCCGCTAGCCACCATGCCACACCATTACTAATGATTTAGTACCTGTGTGGCTGGACCTACTGTGTGCTGTGAGCTTGTATGGTTGTGTGAAAGCCTGTGATAGAGTTTTCCCCACAAAATAATTTCAGACATATAGTTGATTCAGCTGAAGTTAACTCAACATCCTGTTCCCCAGGTATTGGCTTTATGGGCAATAGAAGAATGAGATGTACGACAGCCACCTGTTGCTGGTAAAAGTCAAAGCCCAGACTATTGACAAAGCCAAATACATCATGAAGTAAGTCCTCCTTTATCCGGTGAGCCTTTGTCAACTGGAACTGATGTGTGTGTTTGCAAGCCAGTGTAAGATTGGCTTTAAAACAAACTATGTCGGATGACAAGGGTCAACTTAAGTGTTTTGCTTCATACAAAAAAATATCAAGATGAGATGTTTACTGTTTATTACTGCTCAAGATTGTGTGTTGGTGGATCTTATTGCCTATGGAAGGGAAAACAGTATCTTGTTTCTCCTGTTTTGGTGAATGCAAAGTGTCATGTAAGGCCTATGCTTTCTGAGATGGTTCTGCACCTTGACATTGCTGGATGTTGAAATAATAGATTCCCAGCAATGGCTTACCATGTGTTGGTATAAATATGCAGACTGTCTCAAGATTAGTTTCTTCTTGTACTACTCACTTCTTTGTCTTGCAGACCGTGTGAATATTTGATGAGTAAGTGAATGATAAGTGAATACTGTGTATTTGACTGTGTAGTTTTGCAATGGACTACTAGGCCCTGGAGGGGTGGCTGATCCAGAGCAGGACAGGCTCTGTTCTCAAATAAGGTAAAATATCTGGAGAGAAGGCAGTAGGCTGAGGCTTGCAAACACAAATGCAGAGTTTAAGGAAGTCACAGTGATGAGAGTTTTCTTGGGAAGATGGACTATAGACTATGTCCCACCCTGTGGTAAAGGGTTTGGATAGGTAGCATCCACAAAACTGGACCCCAAGCTACAAGACACGTTAAAAAAAAATCTCTTTAAAAAAAAAAAAAAAAAAAAAAGCTGAGATAATTTAATACAAATGGGGTGTCCACATTTTGTTGTGAGTTTTATATTATTGGTGGGACGTTCTCCTCAATAGTTGGATGAAAGTATACGCAAATTAACTGACTTAAAAGCACATAGAGACATGTGTCTCGTGCTCTGGTTTGTACTTCAGTACCCAGGCATGGTGCCAATGGGTGTGTGCTGAAGAATCCTGGTGCTGCACTGCAGCAGCAAACTTACATAGGGGCACCCATGTTTAATGCCTCAGTAGCCTTTGGGAAGCGTCAGAGCGTAGCAGCCCTTGTTAGCTGTGTGCCTTGCCCTCTTTCTCCTTCCTCAGAGTTATCCATTAGTGCACATCTGAGCTGTCAGCCACCCTGGGAGGGAGTGGCTTTTCCCTAGAGTCATCCGTAATGTTATCCTCGGTGGAAATGCAGCATTTACAAAATGTGCTGCCCCTCCCGTCATCTGCAGGGCTTGTCCTTGTGTGCAGAGGGTGTCGAGACAAGAGCACTTCCCCTGAGCTGGGCAAAACGCTTGAGTGTGTGTGTGTGTGTGTGTGTGTGTGTGTATGTGTGGGCGCGCGCGCGCGCGAGCACATGCACGTGTTTAGGGTGTTGTGGCCAGGAACTGCCTGACCACACACTGGGCAGGCCGTCCGGATGGTGATGGAGAGCCAAGGACTGCAGTGCAGTGCAGGGCTGCCGCAGTGGAATTGTGGGAGCAGTGGAGCAGAAACTGAGCCTACCGCGTTCACTTCTGGGGGCTGAGGGATTCTCTCTCTCTCACACACGCACACAAAACCTCATACTTACATTTCATACTGACATAGTACTGGTAATAGTCAGTTAGTCCAGATAAGTCTGTCATTGTTTCAGCATGAATATTGCTTTCCGTTCTGTGACTCATGTCGAACGTGCACTGATGCATTGATGTGTTCTCTCCAACTGATATTGACCCACAAGGAGGAAAAAATCTTATTAGTGATATAATTTCTTCCTGATCCCTCATGGTCTTATGCTGCAGCTGCAAAGCTCTGGCAAATCTCCCCTTTCATTTGCTGCTGTAATGTATTATGCGACGTTGTGCTTGAAAAGCTGGTTGCTAAGTTCGTTCAGCACACTAAGCCTTCTTAGCACCAGTTCTGAATAGGCTCCCTGGACTGATGGTCAGGGTTTAAAAGCTTCAGGCAGCATGATGTCACAAGGGCCCACCACTTCCTCAAGGGCATAGACTCCTCACTCTGGTGGAGCTTGGTGTTTACATGGCTGTGTTTGCCGATATGCTCCAGTAAGTGGCCTTCTTAGATACTCATCGTGTGTGGGCGAATCACAGGCGTGTGTTGGAGCTCATTGTGTTCTGAAGATTGAGCAAAACCCCACCCCTCCCTGTTTTGGCCTGATGGAGGTGGAGGATTGAGGCAGCGCCCCTCTCAGCTTGTTAAAGAATGGAAGGACTCCCACATAAACCTGACTGCAGGGTTTCTGTAGTACATCCTTCTTCTCCTTATCATCTTGATGTAAAAACCTTTGTTGTATGAATGAAACATGTACACCAATCAATCAGGTGGTCTTCATTTGTAGTTTATGATTTGCCAGTAGTCTTAGAACTTGAATAAGCTACATAGAGGTGTCATCATCAAGCAAAAAAATAGTCAACTACCAGTATTGGTTAGATTTTATTAATCTTTACTCAGTTATGGAGCCAGACTACTTAATGAACAAACTGATGTAAAATGTATTCTTACAAAACAGTGGCTGAAACTAACAAAACTGAACACATCTGAGCATTTTTTTAGATATTTTCTAGAAACAATATTAACTTCCAGGAAAGCAATGTAGGCAATGCTGCCTGCTCACAGCACCTGAGGAGTTCAGGTGCTGGGTGGTTCAGTCTCTGTTGGGGTTTATGTGTTCTCCCTATGTCTGTCAGGTTTTCTCTGGGTGGTTAGGTTTCCTCTCACAGTCCAAAGATGTGTTTCTGGTGTGTTGGTTGTCTTAAATCGTCCATAGTGTGACTGTGAGTGAATATGTGTGGCTACCTTGCAATGAACTGACATCCTATCCAGAGTGAGCCTCTCTTAGCATAGTATCCAGCTGCTCACAGATAGGCTCTTGATGGCTGCAACCCTGACCAGGACAAGCCTTTAATGAAACAGAACGAATATCTGCTTCTTCTGTTTAGTTGTATAATCCCTTCTGAATTCATGTGTCTATGTCCACAAACAATGTATACACTTAAATCACAGTAAAGAAATCACCATGGTGGGCTGTAAGTGGGCTATAACTGGAGCTACTCTATCATGCCTTAGTCTTAATAACAGAACGGCAGCACAGAAGGGAATGGCTGCATGGTTGAATTTACTGTGTTGCCTTCATAGTGGCCAGTCTGTATGTGTAAAGAAATGGCAGTTCAGGGTATCTTGATCAAAGGTACTACATGCAGGATGACAACAGTAACTAATATGCTGTGTAGTGCTGTGTGTTCACTGGTGTCATGTAGACTCAAAACACACTTCTTATATTTACTGCTTTAGCAAAAATGAACAGAAGCGATGTTAAATGAATAACAACTATTTAGCTGTTACTGGCTTTGAAACAGGTGGAGCTGCCATCACCAGATGCCATGTGAAAATCGGTTCAGTGCTGTTGTTTGTTGGCCTCATTGCTCTCATCCAGTGACCAGAGGACACGTGTAATAATGCTGTCTCATCCTCCTTACGGTTGTTTATCTTCCAGGAGACTGACCAAGGAGAATGTGAACCCCTCTTGACAGCAGATTGGCAAGCTGAGCCACAGTAACCCCACCATCCTTTTTGACTATCTATGTTTATGCCAGGCTGGGTGGCGTGGATACTGGTGACCGAGTTTAAATCAGCTGATCCTAGCTTGCACTGGTCCTACGCTAAAGAGTTTGACAGTGCAGTGCTGTCCTACGCATGCATTGTGTGTATGGTGGCCAACTTTAGTGGCTGGTCTCAGAGCCCAAGAGTGGGCATGAAGGCATCGTGTTGGTGTGAGCAATTAAACGCCCACTGTCAGCGATCACGCTAATGTGGCCACAATGGAGCACATCAAGCGTCTAATCTTGTGATGTTTGAATAAGCTGCTCTGCAGGGTTTGTATTCTGATAAGATCACTGGTGATTAACCTTCTTTGCACAAGCCTTTTGTTTTGATGTTGTAACAGGGTTTTGTATGTGTTGTATGGTAGTGCAGCCAAACAGAGGGAATGCCAGTTGCAAGCGGCTCACTGAACTGTGTGTGGCTGTGAATATCTGAGTACTCAAATTAAGTTTGCACATACTGAGCTGGGCACAGGCCACCACACCAGCTACCACAGAGAAAAGACAGAGTCTGAGGTGCTTGGGACTCCTTCAAAGGTCTTGTCTCCCCAAACGTAGCTGCATTTCAGAAGGACCTAGGGTAGAGGGGTCTCTTGTGAAACAGAGTAGAGGAACAGCTCTGCTGCTGAACCCTGAGGTACACGCAGACAGCTGAAGAGTGGAGCATCATATTACAGCTTGGCAGAGCACAGGCCCCCACAAAGGGCCTGCACCTTTCTTCCCATCCTTGTTTGGAAACTCTTGTTTCTGCTGAGATGGGTAGAACCTGAGGGTTGCCCTCATGTGAGTGCGTTCTCTGGAAAATCAGGACACGTCAGCTGATGGCAGTGCTGGCTAGGATTGTGGCCATCACCCCCTCTGTGACCCATCCAAATGTTGAATTAATTCTTTAAACTGTTAAACCCTTCAGAACACATTGTTTGTTGCAGGTGGTTCTATAACACTGCAGGTGGTGTAGTCGTTAGAGCCGTACCTTGCAAAGAGTCTAGGTCTGAATTCTAACTCTGACTATAGTATCCAGAGCTGTAATTGCTCCAGTACAAATGGCCTAGTTGTAATAAATGGATAAATCAGTGTAAGCAAATTAACACTGTGAGTTGTAACATTGTGAGTTGCTTTTAGAAAAACATCTACTGAATGAACTAAGGAAATATCTACTGTGTTTGCATAGATTGCTAGTTATTATTTTTTTCATTAGCTAATGCTTTTCTCCAAAACACAATTCCATGTTAGGTTTGTAGGCTAAGCTGCTTATACTGGTTTACCTATTTACACAGCTGGCTAAATTTCACAGTACCAATTTTGGGTACGTATCTTGATCAAGCAAACGGGAGTGGGATTGAAAGCCATGTCCTTCGGGTGGTGACCCACCCATTATGCCACCTGCTACATTAAGGAATTACTATAATTTGGATAGTAAGTCATCTCACACAGTTTTTCCAGGCAATAAATGCTTTGTCCAAAATTGCTTGGTCATAGCACTACAGGACCTGGGTTGCCTTTGTGCTCTCTGTTTGTCCAGTAAATATGTTGTTCCAGACCTGTTTGATAGCAGAAAACGCACTGTTGCAGTCTTCATGGTGAGCTTGTGCATCATGCTTTGTCTTTTAGATGCTGTCTCAGATCCAGTGGTACAACAACCTGATCACGCCAGTGGTGGACTTGCTGAAGTATCTCACCTCGCTTAACTACGATGTGGTGGCATGTATCCAATATGCTCATTATGCCCACAGGCCACGTTGCTCCAGGGCTCAGCTGTGCTACAGTAAGGCAGCAGGCCCATGCTGACTCAAACGCCATGACAGCTACATCACCACAAACTGCTGTGATGCTTACCTGTGCTTGTACGTGGCACTGTCAGCTTTCTGCAACATGAGCCACAGGCAGAGACCTCAATGTGCAGAACTGTAATTGTAGACGTTTTACTGCTGGTTACGGTGAACCTTCTTAGTAGTTTTGACGGTGAGCTTGTGCTTTTCTCAGCTAAGGTGTTTCTCTCACATTCTGGTTTCTCCTCACTTAACACGTTTATAACAGTTCTTAATGGTCAGCTGGCACAGTGTGAGCACTTGGGTCTGACACACTTTGTGTGATCCTTGACTTCTCTCTTAAGACTGCATCATCGAAGCTCTGGCCAACCCAGAGAAGGAGAAGATGAAGCATGATGTCACCACCATATCATTCTGGCTGCAGAGTAAGTTGAATATGGCCAGCCCTGTTCCACTTCCTCTCAGGTCACCAGTTCACTCAATGCTTAGCACCTTTTAAAAGAGACTTATGGCTAAAAGTAACCTATAAAAGACAGTAGGCAAGAAGTCTTATTACTTTTATCTAAAGTGACTTATATGTGTCTATTTATAGAGCTTGATACTTTACCACATCGGTGAAGGTTAATCTCCTTATTCAAACATATTACAGCAGGGCACCTGAACTGACTGCCAGTGTGTTTTTAATCACCCCTCTACTGAGTTCTGTCTGATAAAGTCATTGTGATATAAGTGAACTTTTCAGAGTTTTTTTTTTGATATTGCAAGCATATAAAAATGAAATACTCATTACCGTTCTGTATTCTGCCTTTGAATCAATTCAGAGCCCTTGACTAGTACAGTGCTTTAAGAGTTGTTTTTCTTGAAAGAATCCATTGGTGGTAATCTCTTGTCTGGCAGCCAGACTCTTCTGTGACAAAGATGTGATTGAGTACCTGCAATATGGAGACCAACATGTAATTGTTTATTTACATATTTTTGCCAGGTCAGTAGCTACCGTTCTGCCGTGTGGCTTTCTTGATTGTGAGCTCTGTGACCTTTACAAACGTGAAGTCCTCTGCACCTGACAGGGCCACACATCACTGTGTTTCTGGGGTGTTGTTGCGGTTGGCATTATGAGGCAAAGCATTCTGGAAATCCTTTTTGCAGTGTGTAAAGTAAGAATTGTTAGTTCCACTGCTTTCTCAGGTGTTTTACTTAAAGACGTGTGTGTTTGTATGTGTGCGTGTGTGTGTGTGTATGCTTGTAGGTCTGGCCAGCCTCTGCGGAGCTGTTTTCAGGAAGTACCCCATCGAGCTAGCAGGTCTGCTGCAGTACGTGACCACTCAACTAAAGGCGGGGAAGAAGTACGTCACTCCTATACAGCACTGCAGTGGAGTTGAGAGATGGGGGTGCTTGGGGGATACTCAGGCCGTGAACATTTCCTCACCCAGTCTCATTATGAAATTCCTTGCTATCACAAGAACACACACATACAGTCAGAAAACATCTATCATGAAACTATTGCTGTGGCAGCCTCCAATATCTACAGCATGAATAATTCAGCATATTGCATAAGCTTTGTGCTGATGCTCCTGTGCTATGAATGCTGAAGATCCCTGCCCTTCCTTTGATGGTGCTTGTGTGCACGTGTGTGCATGCATACATGTCCTGCAGGTTCGATCTGCTGATCCTGAAGGAGGTGGTGCAGAAGATGGCAGGGATTGAGATCTCTGACAAGATTACACTGGAGCAGCTGGAGGCCATGACTGGGGGGAGCAGCTCAAAGCTGAGGTATGCAGGCAGTGTTCTCTGTGTTGTCTTCCACCTGTTTCAATTGTCACTGAACTAAAATGCAGCTGTTTACCATTTAGTGTCAAAGGTCTGTGAACTTGTACTGTGAATGAGACAAAAGCAAGACTCACACTCAAATAACAGACTTATCACTCTCCAAAATATCGAAATACTGGCATCATGCTCCTTCATAATCTTACAAATGTTCTGGATATTTTTACTTTCACTGTTACTTGAGAGTGTTTACTTCACTAAAGATGTCATCAAGTGAATTGTTTAGGGTAAACAGTGGAAGTCCTTGTCACCTTGTATTTTTTTTCTGCTGCTTTCCACCATTTGTGATGTACTTACATTGTGCCCCAGTGGCGCACTGTGAAAGTGACAGTCAGATGTTGCCCAGTTAGGACAGGGCAAGAAACACAGTTCTTGCTGCTTGCCTCCTGGACGAGCTAAGGAATATGACCACATGAGTATTACGGCCCCTGTGACCCTTTCACATTGGTGGTTTCAGCACATTCACTGCAGGTGGAGCTAAAGCACTGGCTCTTGCTGCTTAGCTTGGCAGCCACTGTGCAGGAGTGTGTGTGAAAGTATGAATGTGTATGTCCACCTGCATGCTTGCGAGCATATGTCAGTGTCTCTGTGTTTTTACACATTTTTGAGGAGCTGGGCATGTCTATATTTCTGTGTATTTTCTATATGGTTTATCACCTCTATCCATATGTCTGTCTGTCTGTCTGTCTGTCTATAGAGTGGGTATTTTGGCCAGATCCGGAACACCAAGAAGTCGTCGCAGCGCCTAAAGGAGGCACTGCTGGAGCACGAACTGGCCCTGCCACTCTGCCTGCTCGTGGCCCAGCAAAGGAATGGTGCGGTCTTCTCTGAAGGGGGTGTGAAGCACCTTATGCCAGTGGGCAAGCTCTATGACCAGGTATATAAACACACATCCACACGCACCCATACGGCTGATTGGGGGTTTCTGAGGGACTGCATAATACTTTTGGTAATACGTAATGTTCATGGCCTTTCAGTGGGGGACGATACTGGATGCTGCATTCTGTTCCAGAGTGAAATATTTGACATTTTGGTTTGGGTGTCCTTTATTCGTACCATCAACTTGTCTTGATATGATGTCAAGTCCATGTTTCAGAGCCCTTCGCTGCACGTTACCTCTTTAACAGGGGAACTTTGTACACTTTTCAGTATTAACAATGCCATGCCTCACTTATACTAATGAACAAAATGCCTTGCATAAAGGCATCTGCTAGATGAAGAATTAATGTTTTTAGTAGAGGGGTTCTTGTCTAAGGCTCATGAGGCCATTTTTGTGCCTGTGAGTGTCAGTAGTGAACCATGTGATTTGATGACGATCGTCCTGCTGCAGGCAGCTGAGGGAGAGAAATGCCAGCATGTCTGTTTCCTTCGCAGTGAAAAGAGTCCAGCGGAGAATGCACCAGCCCCCCGTCTCCTCCGCTTTTCATATTTAAATGGGGTGCTCGTTCACTACGGATGGAGCTAAGGAACTAACAATCAGTGGGACTCGAAACCAGCATTTCAGCGACGCCAGCATGAAAATGCTTCTCTCCCCTTCTCCCTGAATGCCTACAAATTGTGGTTTTTAGACGCTGAATCAGTCCCCATTGCTGCTCTGAATTGTCCAGATAATAGAGCGAGATGCACTGGCGAAGCACGCTCCCCTCCAGTGGGTGGGGACGTAGGCCCATACTGATTCAGGGCTTGTTTTTCCTGAGCGGGATGCTGCAGACCCTTCATTACCATTACCACCAATGTCCATGTCCCTCCACACAATTACCCACCGGCAAAATGTTGGCATGTTGGCACACTTACTGTTATACACCAGCTCGCTGCACCATCTGAAAGATGGTCTGCTTATGCTGAATAAAACTCATTTGCCTATGATGGCACCTTGTAACCCCTGTTTGGAGCTTTTTATCTCAGGAACCTGTTAAATGGAGTGCTGATTTTCAAGAACATCTTCTTCAGTTCTTTAGAGCACATCGCTGGGTGTTTTAACTGGTGTATGCATGCCAGAGCATATAGGCAGTGCCACCGTCCCCCTGGACACCATCTAAAGTGTTTGAGTACGCTGCTGTTCTCAAGTTCAGAACAGCTCCTTGCTCTGATAGACCAGAGGAACAAACTGGCTGTTAGCGCTGGTCTCTCTTGGTGAAATCACCACCAGGAAGGTGTGACTCTTGCCAGTGTTTGTGATGTTTATGAACTCCTTTTCCTTCTTGCAGATAATCACAATATTCAGTAAATATCATCCTGCAGTTTCCCCAAACTGTACGCCTTCCTTGATTTCTAGTGATTTTTGTTTCATTTTATTTGAATGACATCTACATTTCACATGTTAATGTTAACCTGTAACAGTGTCATGTTCTTCCATAAAGACTCTGCTGACCACCGTGTTGGTGTTCTTTGGAAATACTTAATACAGTTGTCTCTTGTTTAGCTATCCCTCTGCACACTGCAGACAATTTTTAGAAACGGGAAAATCATTTGTAAAGAAAGTAAGGTTTCAAAACCAGAAATAATACTGTAATGGGGTAACTTTTATATTTTTTGTCCACCTCACCACCCCTCGACCTTTGTCTGACATTACCCAGCATGGTAGGCCGAGTTTAAGAATGCATTTGTAAAGGGCTGCCAGCAGATCAGACAAACACAGAGGCCAGACTTGTTGTGGGTGTGCTGTCTTGGCTGGGTGCAGCTGCTGCTTTTCTGCACTCTGCTTCGATGAAAACCCATTGATCCTCTTTTGCAATGAAGTGGAACTTAGCTCTAATTCGAGTTTCCAGCTCTCTCCCTTTTCCCTGTTTTGCCTCCCTGCAACAGATCCTACTCATTGTGGACCCTGCCGTGTTTTAGTCGACACACAAACTCCCAAGATCTGTTAGTAGAGAGACAAGTCAGTTTAAAGTTTGCAAGGTGGCAGGTTCAACACACTCCAACCACAAATGCGCACAAATATTTTTGCTGTATTACGACTACTGCATACTAAAAATTCTCTTATTCCTAAAATAAGAGAGGAATTTTCAGCACATTGTGCCCATGCATTTTTTAAGTTTTTTTTTTTTTTGGTTGTTTTGTTAAGTTTACAGTCTATCCAAAGAATGTAGTAAAGTTTTTTAAAACGTGGCTTGCGGCTATTCTGGGGAAGCGGTTAGTACCTGTCTCTGCTGGACACATGATTGAATCTGTGAAATGATTTTTAAAATGTCAATAGCAATTTGCCACATTGCTGGATGTGCCAGTTCTCCAGTGATCTTGTCACATTGTGGAACAGATGATACAGGGACCATGTGATGGTAAACGCAGGCTTGCAGCAGTACTCATCCCATGAATCAGTGTATTAACAATTAGACAGAGGAAATGGTGCCTTCCTGCTATGTGGAATGTGTGTGCAAAGTAACCACCATGGTTTCTAATCACATAGATGATCTGCTTTGTTGTTAAGTGGCCATTTATTTAACTTATTGCTATTTGTTATTTTTTTCCGGAACACTTAAACAAAGCTGTGGAAGGAGCAATGAAATAGAATATGGAGCCTACATTTAAACAACTGTTTAAGTATAACATTGTTCATAAACATTAGAATTTATTATATATATATTAAAAATATTAACAGTAGTACTTAGTGGCATTGTTACAAACATTTTGGGTGGACATTAAACTTGCCTGATTATTAGGGATGTGCTGTCCATAGTATACCTGTGCTGAAAGAAATTGCAGTGGCAAAATAAGCAATGTCACAGTTGTGATACCCCCTATAGAATTCTCTGCATCCCCTATTTTGCCATGTTGGAGAAATTACAGCACAGCTGTTGTTAACATGGCCGCTCCGGTGCAAGTTGTTACCTGCCCCTAGCAGGATATGGTGTTCTCTTCTAGGCACCTGAATGGCACCACACGGATGATTAGGCACTGAAAGCGTGATGCAGGACAAGTGTCATCAGCACAGTGTTCACCAGTATTACTTTAGGCCCTGCCCTGTTTGCAGCACTGATATCACCGTGCTGGATTTTACTTTTTTACACTTGAATTGCAGGTTGTGAACATTTTTCAGAACTTGTGATGCATGTAATGGATCCATTGCTATACAAAGTTAGATTAAAAAAAAAAAAATCTATTCTTTGTGTGCAGCTCCTCATAAGGTAGTTTGGTGTCCTGATCACGTCACAACACTAATCTGTGGTACATTTTGTCGCCCTCTGCCTTTCTGTATGCACACATCCTAAATCTGCTGTTGGACGAGACCCACTGCTTGGGCTCATTGCCTGTGACATTTTTGAATAACCAACATTTTTATGATAGGATATGCTATGCTAGGCTATAGCTGCATTAGGGCTATTTGAGTTGAGCTTTCAGGAGGTTGACACACTCTGGTCACAGCTGTCTGTTCAGGTGAGGAGTCTTTTAGGTTCCAGATGCGATACTTCAGCTTGGCGAACAGTGGAACAAAAGATGGAGCAGGCAGGTCCTAGCACCATTTCCTCTTTCATAGGACTTTTTTCTTGTAAGCATCCTTTGCCACCATCTTTTGTAGAACCCAACAAGCTGATGGAATTGTTTTTCCTGCTTATGTAGCATTTCTCACAGAAACTTCCGGTAAGGCACATCCATCTTCCTTTGGTAGCTAGTGGTCTTTCCCAAAATTTCACAGAAGTGTGTTATTGTTTGTTTACTTGGCAGCCTGCTGAAATGCAGTCATTTCTAGTGACAATGTGGCCCAATTACTTTGGCCTCAGGCTGTGGGAGTCCACTTTAAATGTTGTTCTGTTGGTAAGAAGCACACTATCAACATGCACACTATCATTATTTGGTGCCACGCCCCTTTAATTGTGATGATGTGCATGACCTCATAACAGTGGTTTACTCTATAATTGCTATAATTTCCTCTGACTTGTGGGTTATGGTCAGTACCTGGTGCTTTGCGGTCACAGGTGATACAGCTCTCTGAGAAGCTCAGACAGAAGGGCTTTGTTGTACACTCTGTCTAGTCTGAATGGTGCAGTGATGGATGAGTTTAATAAAGTGATGTGGAGTTAACAAATAAATCCTTCCACGATTCCTCATTTATTCGGAACTGTGTCCACCAACATTAATGGCACTGGTGCTGAGACAGGCTGTTAATGATGTGTACTGTTTTCACCCTTCCCTTTCTCCTGTGCCTCTGAGGGTCAATGCCATGACACACTGGTGCAGTTTGGCGGCTTCCTGGCCTCTAACCTCAGCACAGAGGACTACATCAAGCGAGTGCCTCCAGTGGATGTCCTCTCCAACCAGATCCTCATGATGCCGCCTTCTTCCTATCTAGGCCTACGTATGCCCACCAGATCCTGGTAAGGTTGTAGACACCCTTGTGTTCCATTCCAGCTTGATGTCCCCTAATAATCTCTTTCTTCTAGAGTGGTTTACCCCTTGCCCTTTCTGCTCCACCTACACTGTCTGCATTATCCCTTCATCCTTTCATCCTTTTTGCTTTTTTTCCTAGCCTGTCAGCAAAGACTCGCAAATAGTCACAATGTTTTGTCACAGCAAACGGGAGCATCACACTGGCTATAAACCTTTTATAAATAACTGCAGATGGCTATTGTACACACTTTCAGGCATGCAGTGCAACCACTAGCTGTTAGCTGGCCATTTGTTAAAGAAACTAAAGTGAACTACAGGGCATCAGTGCTTGCTGAAGCAGTGTTACCTCTGTAGGTATAATGGGCAGAGGCCATATGTTAACTTCCTGTTGTGTTCGTTGTCAACCCTACCCACTGTGACTCAAAGTTGAAGTATGACGAGTTGGAAGAAAGCAGAAAAGGGCAACTGGCAGCAGTAGAAGGTGCACAAGTATGTGGCTGCATGTGAGCAGGTGATGGCTCCAGTGCGTGAGGCTGTGGTGTCCCTCCACTTACCCAAGGTGTGGGAGGATCTGCGGCCCCAGTTCTATGCCACCTTCTGGTCGCTGACCATGTATGACCTGGCAGTGCCCCATCGTGCCTATGACCGTGAAATCAGCAAGCTGAAGGCACAGATGAAAGCCATCGATGAGAACCCAGAAATGGTGTGTGCTTCTCTTGCAGATGTACATCATCTCTCAGCTGTTCTCAGGAATAAACCTGCCACATTTCAGCACCGACACTGCCAGCTCTTAAGTTGCCTATTTAGTGGAAATGAATTAATGAATTAAAGCTAAAAGCTTTTTTCAGTCAATTATATGTACTTTTGATTATATGAACCAAAAAAAACACGTGTGACAGTGTTGAGAATTTGCTCTGAACACTCAGAATTATTCACTCAAAAACAAAGCTGCATTATTTATTTGTACGTTACCTTTGTGTTTACACTGTTTGTAATGCCACACAGCCCATTAACAAGAAGGAGAAGAAGCGCTGCACTGCACTGTAGGACAAACTGCTGGAGGAGGAGAAGCAGCAGCTGGAGCATGTGCAGAGGGTCCTGCAACGCCTCAAACTGGAGAAGGACAATTGGCTGCTCGCCAATAAGAGACCACCATCATGATGCTGCCCGCACTCAGGAGTTCCCCTTGTTGTTAGCAACCATGGGACAAATCGGTTGCAGACTCACAGGTCCTTTAATGGCCATAAATGTGTTTTATAGCTCTTTACCACTTAAGGATGTCACAATCAAAGACTTGCCATTATCTCACCACTTTATTTTCCTTTATTAGCTTAAAGTTCTAATATGCTTGTCTTGTTATTTGCCAATGTAATCCTAACATGATGTGTCTTTTTCCCACTTTAGGAGCAAACACTTAAGCTTCTTTTCTGTCCAACAGAGTCCACCAAAATTGAGACCATTACCAAGTTCCTCCAGCTGTGTGTCTTTCCACACTGTGTCTTCTCAGCCATTGATGCCCTGTATTGTGCCCGCTTTGTGGAGCTGGTGCATCAGCAGAAGACACCCAATTTCTGCACTTTGCTCTGTTATAATTGGGCGAGTCTCTCCTTGTTCCTCATGAACTGGTGTCCAAGTATATGGGCAATTGGCAGCTGGCTGTGGCATGTCTGTGATCCCTCCCTTTCCCATCCATTCTACCAGGTTTTCTCAGACATCATCTACACAGTTGCCAGTTGCACGGAGAATGAGGCTCCGATATGGCAACTTCCTGTGCTATATGCTGAAGACAGTTACTCGGTGGCACAGTGACTGCGCAATCTATGAAAAGGTTTTGTTTTCCACATTGTGTCTTTTTGCACCAAACCACTGAGCACCATTACTATAAACATCAGGTTGAATAGGAATCAACACAGCTTCATGGACTGTGACCTCTGATGATTGCTGGTGGCTGTTACCTTATACTGTGTTCCTGCACACAGTGTATATACACTTCTATTTAGGTGTCATACTTTGTGAAGGAGGGAGCTCTGTAGCCTCACTGTTGGCATTGATTCAGGCCCTGCCAGATGCATTCTTCCCTTTATTAACGCTGCTCCTGTAGTCTTCCAGACTCACCAAGAACTTGAAATCAAGTCATATCTGTCAACACTTCTTGTCTGACTGGGCCCAGTCCACATTTTAACTTGTTTTCTTGTTTTCATTGTTGGACTGTCAGGAGTGTAGCAATTACCCAGGGTTCCTCACCATTTTCAGAGCAACTGGCTTTGATGGTGGCAATAAGGCAGACCAGCTCGACTATGAGGACTTCAGACACGTTGTTCATAAGTGGCATTACAAGCTTACGAAGGTACATATTTCCCTGCACAACTACTATGTTATTTACTGTATATTATGCAACATGGGGAATTTTAATTGTCAACTATTTACAAAGTCTTCTTGCATTCTGAAAACAGTTCCTAAGATGCTATCACATACCAAACAGAACTAGAATATTTTATTGATTTTAAAGACAGCGGGCCTCAGTGGTGCAGCAGGTAATGTTGGTACCACCGAGTGCGTGAGCCAAGCGATTGAGCACAGGTTTGAATTCAGATTAGGGTGTGCAGAGTGTGCATTTCATTTTGTTTGTAGGAGGCCATGGTAAACCGCTTTTATACCCTCCCGTACCATGTAAACTACATGAGTGTTCGCCAAATTCAAATTGCCAGCACTTAGTGTATCCTGGACATTCATAATATCCACAGCAGACAGATACAGCCATTCTTATAGCATATACTTTACACTGTGTGACATTCTAGTGTGTATCCAGTTGAAGTGACCAATCATGAGTAGCTACAATGTGGACCTAAATTTCCTGTAAAGATCCAATAAATGGCACAATAACCACAGCTTAAACAAGAAAAGGAGCTACCACTTAAAAAAATGATTAGCCCACTTGTGATACTGCACTACAGTCACTCTTTTTCTTCATCAGACCACCAACAACTATCTAATAAGTTTCGGAAAGGTGTCGAAACACTCCAGAATTCCTTTGAAATGTCATGCACATTAAATGTTAATTTTTCCAGAAGAAAATTAAATGCGCCTGTTGTCTACATATTTACAGAGGGAACTTCAGGTGTAGGACAAACCATACAAAAACATTTAATCAGCCTGAAATCCATAACGTTATCAGAACAAGAATTTGGCCTGGGGTCAAAATTAAGATTTTTTTTTTTCCTAAGTGGTTGACTGAACTCCATTTCAGTAAGCCTGTATCCTATCATGTTTCTAGAATAAACGTACCAAAGTGCCCCAGATTAATTTACATTTAAAACTGAACTGAAATATTATTGTGTACATCCTATGAAGACAATAAATCTAGGAGGGTGGTGTTACCTGTGTGACTGTGTGCCACATGTAGCTTTTCAGTCTTTTAAGGAGTATTTCTCATTCCCCCCCCCCCCCCCCCCCCCCCCCCCCCCCCCCC
>UFQX01000005.1:1001987-1187052 GCA_900497675.1 Arapaima gigas | reverse complement strand
TCCCCCCCCCCCCCCCCCACAGGCATCCGTGCACTGCCTGGAAACTGGTGAGTATACACATATCCGCAACATTCTCATTGTGCTGACTAAGATCCTGCCCTGCTACCCAAAGGTGTTCAACTTAGGCCAGGCACTGCAGTGTCACATCCAAAAGATTTGCCAGGAGGAGAAGGAGAGGCGGCCGGACCTGTATGCACTGGCCATGGGGTAACGGAACCCAATGTTTTCATTTCTCTGTCTTGAGACAAAACACCTCTTGATATTGGTTTATTGAGCTAGTATGGGGGTGTATGGTAGTAAAATGAGATATTGCAACACCCTAGATACTCTTGCAATTTTAAATGATTAGTAACTCAAAGGCAAATAGATTTCCCTCAGACTTCCAGAGGTTCCCTGTTGTGGGAGAGGTGGCATGTGGGGGAGGGGCCACACTGTCATAATGCAGGTTAAGGTACTAAATGGGGCTCAGTGTTTTTTAATAAGCTGCTATCACACTCAGTGGGGTTGTTCCCATTAAAGTTGGCTGCACAGACAGCAGGAGGTGCAGCCCCAAGCACTTTATTTACCTCTGGTGGTTTCCAGCCTCCAATGTGGGGGTGTTGAGGGTGCATATGTATCCATGGCCTGCCAGAGAGTGCAGTGGCAGATTAGAGCCACACAGGCCACAGCTGCATCAGCAAAGATGCAGCAGCAGGATAAGGTCACACTTGCTGAAAGGCCCTCATTGCTGGCTAATGAAAACCATTAATTCAATAGGAGGGACTCGTCATGATGCCGCCAGCCTTTGTCCAGCCGTGATTAAGTGATCTTATCACTTATCTGTTGTAATGAGCTTTCCTCTCCCGTAGCACTGAAGAAGGCAGCACATAAACAAGTGTCTTTTCCAAGTGGGGGCCATTAGGTGTCTACCTTGCTCATACAGCAGTAATGGGATTTGAGGGCATCCTGGGCACAACAGGGCACATAATTATGAAGCATGCCAAAAAGAGTACTGTAAAACGTGTTTGTGTGGTAGATTACTGGTGTAGCCACACATTCTCTTTAATTAAATATACTTATATGTATTTTAACATAAATTTGTATGTCAATTTGAAAGTTGAAATTGCAAGTGAAAAGCTTGTCTGAATGGAAAATAGGGTACAGTGATATGCCTGGTATGATTTTTTTGTTTATTCCTGCAAAATTTTGAATTCCTTTTGAATGTAAAAATTCTCCAGGCATTTCTTTAGCAAGACTTCCAAGCCAGCTTGCTGAAATGCACAAATTACTTTCTGTAAATGCTTTCGGTGTTTTTTGGCGTAACTAGCTATTATAAGAGTAGGAATTATACTTAAGGGGTCTAATAACCCAAAACAAAATGACAGTAAACACATAATTATTTAAAAATAATTCATAACAAAGTAGTGTTTATCTTCCCATTTTAACCTTAAGGATTATATAAATCTCTCTATCTATATTTAAGTCACCACAGGAGCTTGTGTTAAGGGAATAAAACTATATAGTGTAGGACGCTATGACGTACCAAACAGAAAAACTAGAATATTTGTTCACAACTGTTTACAAGATTTCTGCATTCGTGAAACATGTGTGACTCATAACTCATTGCAGTTGTCCATAGGAATGTGTACACTAAAAATAGCTTTTGAATTGTGTACTTGTAATCATTTCCATGTGTTTCTACATTTCTTGTCGAAACATTTTATTGTTTCAGAATTTACTACCTTGTACCTTCTGTATTTTAAATGTGAAAATGTCTAGACGAAGGGCTCAGAAGCATTTAAAGTATTATCTCTGACTGTTTGCATTGTACACACTATACAGTGATTAGATGTTCAGAAATCACACTTTAAACATATGGAAATGTAGGCTGACAATTTATGTGAAATACATTCTCAAAATGGTAAAAATGACACTATTGCTGGAAGTTTTTTGAAAAACTATGTACATTTTTGGGTGTGTTTACGCATTCAGAAGATGATGCATGACATGCATTATTAAGAATGCAGTTGATGGGAACTCCACTAAAATGTAGAGAAAATACAACAAGCAGCTAATAACCTTGCACCTATGCCCTCATATCAGTATTTCACTTCTCATTGTTTCAGGCATTTTTGTGTGTGATTAGCAAATGGGGCTGTTTTGTGCTAGATGATTTGGTTGTGTGCGCTGGACTTGTGTATGTCTGTAGCTGAGGCTCTAGTAACCACGGGTGCAACTTGCAGCTATTCTGGCCAGTTGAAAGGCAGGAAAGTGCACATGATCCCTGAGAATGAGTTCCACCACAAGGAGCCACCTGTCTGTATCCCCATGCCCACCAACCTACAGAATGGCCCAGAAAGTGCTGGGAAGCCCTCTTCTGGAGCGGCAATCCCTTGCAGGCCTGAGGACGATGTTGCCAAGGATGCAGATGAGAGGCAAAGTGCATGAATTTACCTACAGGATTGTCCCTGCACTGTATGGAGAGCAGCATTTAAATGGTGTCTCACCACAGTACAACAGGGGGTTGCTTCTTTTGGGCACACAGGACCATGAGAGTGCTGGTGTATTCTGTGTGTATAAGAGACTTAAGACCTTGAAGAGACTATCTTTTAATATGTTCTTCCCCTAACTGATCTAAAGCCTGCTGTATTTACTGTGGCATTTTATTGTGTGCTAAGTCTAATAAAAAAACTTATTCCTTTCATTGTACTGATAGTTGGTCTTCCCTTAATCAATCTCTGTAATTGTAGTTTGCATATCTTCTGTCTCTGCTGTCCACACACATTGCATCAGAATAAAGTGTCTCTAAGCATCTCTCATCTAGTACATTTAAATAATTCACACAGACAACTCCATCTAAATTTCATTCACTTTTCATGGGCTTTCATGTGTGGATAAAGGATGTAGAGGTTCCTCTTATGTATGCCCATATAAACCTGTCTTTTTAAGTTTGCCCCAGCCCAGCAGTTTTATATATATGCTCTGCTTTTTGAAATGTTCTTTTATCCCATTACAAAGTCACCATATCAAAGACAAACCTGAAACTCCTGTGCAGGCTCTATTATCTACTCCGCAGCAGTGCTGTCCAGGTCTTTGTCTTTGGCCGGAGGGACAGTAGTGGCCCCTTATTGAAGGACACATCTGTGCCTGTTTTGGTTTTCAGACAAATCCAAGGACAAACTCCAGGGGACTCTGAAATCAGCCAACAAAACCAACAACACAGTGAACAAAGTTCCCACCAGCAGTGGTAGTGGTGCTCCAAATAGGTGAGAGATGAGCAACCGGAGGGGTGATGTACTGCTCTCATCTCTCATGTAATGTTATTAAAAGTGGGGGCCTGTAGATATAAGGGTTTGGCAGCCACATTATTATTTCAAAGTAACTCATCAAACTCTTGAAACAAATCAAACCTTTGTCAATGTATATCTTTCCTGTGAACTGCATTCTGTACTATTAAATTGTGCTTTTGCTCATGGAAGTGACTCTAAAATAACCCTTTTCTTAGGATATGATTCCTGCACCGACAACAAAGAAATCTTCCCCTAATTTTCTGTAAAGTGCCGTATCAAGGCGTAAAAGCACATCTTAATGTAGAACTTAAGAGGCATTGGTGGAGGCCAAAATCATCTTCTCACCAATATCTTCCCAGAATAATTTACAGTACTTTAAGATGTGATGAGATGTCTAGTGTGAGAAACTGTACATGTGAAATGCTTCAGAGTGCCTTTCATGTCACTCTCTAACAGTGTACAGCAAAGGGACAGATAGGGCTATGGGGGGGCCTTAGCCGCTTCTCTGACTGTCTCTGTTTTCTTCTTTAGCACCATAACCATGAAGGAAAAGGAGGACAAAGAGAAATGTGGAAAGGAGAAGAAGGAGAAGTTGGCAAGTGCCACTCCAGAGGTCAAGGCAACAGGCTGAGGAGAGACTCACTAAGGAGGAGAAGGCATGTGACAGCAAGGAAAAGACCCCCTAACGCTGAGAAGGTGAAGAAAGAGGAGAAAATGGTGAGGGAAGACAAGACCAAGGCTGGCGACTTCAGGTGCATTGACAAAGAGTCTTCAAAGGAGCGAGACGTTGGAAAGGTGAACAGCAAGGGAGAGAAAGTTAGCCCAGCTGGGTCCTTGAAGTCTCCAGTCCCCCGGTCTGAGTTGGCTGAAAACGAGGGAGGTGAGTTGCCCTTAGGGTTACTCATGTTACCTGCTGTAGCTGGATAGAGAGCCATATAATATGGCTTTAAAGAGGAAAGTGTAACTGTAGAAAGATTGCTGGGGACATAGTGATGCCAAGATTTGCTTCTTCGTAAAATCCTTTATTATTGGTAAAAATTAGGTTTTGCCTTGGATCAGAGATATAATTTATTGAATTTCTCAGAGGAAGTTATCACACTTTTCCTGTGTTACTTTTAGAGCAAAAGTGGCGTATGCTTGAATGTCATGCCTCACCATCAAACTCCTCCACTGTTAACGTTAGTATGGCCTGAGGAAGGCACTTCCAGTGTTTCTTGCCCTTCAAATTGGAGATCAAGGTTCTTCAACATGTCCATCTTTTCACAAGTCCAACCACAAAGAATGCCTGTGGGCATCTGGAGTCCAGCATTAGAAGGAAAGATGTACACAGATCTGATGTAACCTGGTCCTGAAAGCATTTTGTGGACTATTTTTGAAAAAAATTTTATATAAGAATAATTTCAAGGACCTAGCAAAAAGTTGTACATAGCATGTCACTAATATATGTTTGCTTAAATGTGGAGGGTGCCAGTTCAAGTGCCTGAATCTTTAGTTTTTTTTTTCCTGGAGGAAAGTTTTCTACAATTAACACAATTTTTTATATTCACTCTAGTATTTTTTTGAGTATTGTTTTTTCTTACTTTAACTCACTGAAATGCAGTGAATTACCAGTTCAGAAGTGGAGGACAATTTTTTTTCTTCCCTGAAAGTCAAGGTGAAATAGGCTTCTGGTAGAAGAAAGCCCAGATGGAGCAAGAGATTGATTTTTTCAGAAGGTGTGGGATCAAGATTTGGGAGCTCTGCAGCCTGTATTTGTCACAAAAGATTCTGGATGCGAGGTGTGCTCTCAACTGTCCTCCTCCAACGGCCTCCCGTTGTCCTGTTGGCGGTCATGCTGTGTGAGTCCTTTCCTGCAGTCATCTCAACCACCCACCTACTGTGATACTGCGGGACCCACCAGCCACTTCGACAACAGGTCGTGACGTATCAACATAATCAACATGCAAAGAGAAAGCAGCATTCACAAGGGAGGATAACCTGTGTGGCAATAGCCTTCTAGAAACCTCCCATATCTGGCTCAAGGGAGTTTTTTGTTATTTTCTGTATAGAACAGTCAAGAAATCATTGAGTTCCCCCATTGCGATGTCTGTTAACAGCTACAAGTTAAGTTGTACACAAAGCACGTTCAGAAACCATTTCAGCCAGTAACAATGATATGCTTCAGATTGGCTTACAGCACCCTAAAGGCACACTTGAGTCGCCGAACCTCGGAGCAGTTATTATTAATAGCGAGAATCCTACACAAGAGCTCTCATATTGCTGGGTTCGGCCAGGCAGAAGCGCACACACACACCCACACATCACACTCAGACCTGCTGATTTGAGACAGGGACGAGCACTGAGCAGCGTCTCGGCAGGTCCTCCTTACATAATGCTTATTGCCAGCCCCACACACTGAGCCCCTTACCAAACCAGGTCATGAAACTTATAATTGACTGACTTTCCAACACAGACCACTCGCATATCTTCAAATTCATAGTGCACAATTCAGGTTTGCCAGGTACTGTTTGTGCTGAACTCACTTTTTGTATTTCAAATAGAAAATAAGGTTTTTGGGGAAGTCTGTCTTTAAAAACATAATGTTAAATCATGAAGATGTTTTAAGGTAACAACTAAGTAATTTTACTTAATAAATGAAGTGCCGGATCAGATCACCCCTTCTGGCATATGACAAATGCCAATACGTATTTATTCTTATTAGTCATTTCAGATTCAATCTTTTAGTATAACAGATATGCTGACAGACAATCGTGGTCAATAACGTCATATCACTCAGGTTAAAAGATTTTAGTACCAATGCGGCAGCTTACACAAAAACTGTCAGATTTGAAGGAAGGATCAGAAGGAACATGGTAGTCTTACACATTATTGTAGATTCATGCCTATCCCCCACACAAATATTATTTCTTAGAACCTGTGCCAACTTTGTCCTTGTCCACATTTAAATGCTTGCTTTTTTCCACACAACTCTCGAAGTGCTAGTCCCAGAAGGTCTATGGGGATGTGTGGAACTACAGCCATTTCACCCTTGCCCCGAACCCTCCCGGTCTCCTGCCATGTGCTAACCCTTCCAGCTCATCTGTCATCTTCGTTCATTCCTACAGGATGCTCTCAATGAACTCAAGGATTCCACCTCAAAGGTTTGTACCTTTTTAGTGTTTGCTCACCCTGTAGCACCATCTTTCTGCAGTGTGTGGTACTTTGGGAATAGAGGGAACTTGACTGTGAATGTCACACTGAAAATAGATGGCAAGGCTGAGCCTTTTTTCTAGACTTTTTGTAAAGTTATTGTGAGGTATTGGTTTGCACATCCACAGTCTTCCTAAAAACTAATGAGGTTGCCTGTGACGTTATGGTAGTGCATTTGAATTAGTGTCATGTAATTTAAAGTGCTTTTGTACTGTGCAGTGTTGCATAGAGCCAGGTTTGAATTATGTATGTGAAAATAAAATCTTAAATTACTTTAATTTTTGTTTTTGTTTGAAAATAGTCTGCATACCATAGACAGAGGTGTGATTAGGCAGGGATGGGGTTGTAACACCCCACTGGCTATGTACTGAAAGAACCTTCTGTTAAATTGCATGTGGATCATTATAATGCATTGCAATTATTCGTTTTCCTCCTCCAGTACCTTGAAGTTTTCAGCTTTTATTTGACTCAGGATACCTCTGAGGCCTGTTTTGCTGCTTTAAACCCCTTAAGATCACTCCCTGTGATGTAGTGTGATAAGAGTGATGTTGCCAGGTTTATCTGCAAAAGGAAATGTTTCCTATGGTAAAAAGTGCTGATGCCCTCACTCTGAGGAGTGTTCTTGTTCTCTTTGTCCCTGTTCCTGGAGTCTGTGGGATTCCCAGTGCTTAAAATGGCTTTCATTACGTCTGAAAGATGAGAGAGAAAAATTGCGACCCACACAGTGCAGGTGGAGGAACTAATCCTGTTGGCAGTGCTTTGGTTACACTTGTACATTGGTATTATTTGCACTCCTAAATGAACTGGTCGTGTTTTTTTCCCCATTGATGTTTTTCTAGCCATTTGTGCTGGTTTGAGGATGTTCTATTCTCTATGCATGTTTTAGAAAGTGTCTTTTCTGAAGCATCACACATCTGTCTGTTCTTGAGTCACTGGGTTTGCGCTTCAATCTCTTGTTGAAATCGTGATTGGAATGCAGATTTCTTTTCAGTTAATTTAACTTTGGTTAAAAAAATCCTTTTTTGTGAAATGAATTTCAACAAGAGATATTTTTTATGTGAACTGAAAACAATCTTTCTACTGTTGTATGACGAAAAATAATGTTAGTGGTACTTCTGATACTTATTTCAAGGAAATATATGCCTGTTGACGTTCAGCAGTGTGTTAATATTGCCTCTATTAGTTTCCCCATTTAGAAAAGCAGTGTGGTACCCACATAGACCTCTTCTTTCTCACTAATGTATACTTTTAAAAAGATACAGAATCAGCTGAAGATCAATTTAGTGAAAAACCAATATTTTAAAGGCTGGTCCTCATACAGGTTTGCTTAACTAAATTAATGTAAGGCAACAAAGACAGCTAACTGTACAAACTAATGAAACGTATTTGTTACATAATTTACTTAGACTTTCAAAAGGCATTCAGTTTACACATATATTTAATATTATTACTTTAAAAAAGGCAAATAGAGGCTAAAATAGATATTGTATTTATTGTTAGAAAGTAGTGTATTACCACATGGTTCTTTGCTACTTGTTATATTCTACTGCATTTACTAATGTACTTAAATACCAAGCCCTACATTTGTTTTTTGTGCACAACAAAAAGCTATGTACCACAAAGCAATTTATTAGAAAGGCTTCAAAAGGTAGAGGGGAGAATGATTCCAGTATTGTTTTATGTCATTTTCAGCCACAGTCACTCACACATTAAAACCCTAATTTAGAGTCCCCAGTCCACCTGAATTATTTCTCTGGACTGTGGAAGGAAACCCACAAGAACAGAGTGAGAGAATTCACTCCACACACAGACCTCCCCATTTGAACCTGTACCTGAGCAGCCTAGTTGCAGTGAGGCAGCAATGGTTACAGTAGTACCATGTGCCGAAGAAAATAAAATATGCAGTCATAGGTGTAAAAAAAAAAAAAAAAACATTAATCATCTGAATTAAGCATGAAATTTGTCTGTTTGATTATAAACAAGATTTGGGGCAGCCATGTCTAATATAATATTCAACTACTTAAACCCTTAGCACTAAAACTCAAATTGTAAGAACAATGACTCTCAGAGGCACATCATGCCATTCTGAAAGGAAGTTTATGAAAACACCTGAAGAAAAGTTAATTAGTCTGGACAGGATTTCACTAACATCTCTAAGGTGCCAAGCTTCAGCTGAAAACGGAGTCTTCAGAGCTGTACTCAATGAACAGAGAGAGTTTCGAACATTGGTGAATTTAGAAGTGGTCATCCTGCCAAAATCTCCCAACAGTCAAGTCAAAAAGTCATCTCTAAACTCAAGAAAAAAACTCCAGAACAACAATCTCAGAATTGCAGCCCTCTCTTGCTTTAGTTCAAGTGAGCAGTTATGACTTATAATAAAAACACTGTGCAAAAATGGCATACATGGGGCAGTGGAAGTTCTAGAGTCCTAGTGTGTATAGTCTTCACTGACTTGTGTTGGTTATACTGCCATTCTTTCATTCAGGGTTTCATTACTGACACCCAGTAGGAACAGTTTAAATGTATGACTCCAAGGGTTCTATGTGGCCCTGTTTGGGATCTCAGAAGAATGTCTAGTTAGTGAACCAATATTTTACATACCTGGGAATTTTACAGACACTGACAATAAAAAGAAACAAACAAGCTATTCAGAACCTTCAGAGGCTTAATTAGGACTTGGAATACATGGCTAGCAAAATATACAGCAGATTTTCCTCTGTCTGCTTACTTGCTCAATCGGTCCTTCCGCACAGACTCCCTTAGCACTAATGAGCTTACCTCGTCTCCTCTCTTTTCACCCAATTTCTGTTGTTTGGATTTTTTGCATCCCTATTTTACTATAGAGGTGAAAAGATCTAAAAGAAGTCTCATCTCACTTGCACTGTAACTGTTGTCAATTAATAGGGGAAAGATCTGTCACATCTCTCGCATCCTCCCGCTCTGATGCCACATGGCCACCCTTGTGAACTGCTCCTTTACATTTTCCCTCCTGCGCTGTCTTCTCTTTCACGGTCTCATCTGTCGCTCTTCCTTACTGCTGGTGAAGGAAGCCATGTTTCACCACAGCAGACTGTACCCTGTTTTCTTTTGATGCTGGCATTTTCTTAGCTGAGCTTGGAAAAAGGAGGTAGGTTGGCTTTGTTGAAGTTGAATGAAATTTCATGGTTTTAGCATATTGGATTGGCCTCCCTCCCTTTGCTTCCAGAAGGATTGCCAACTACAGGGAATAGGAACTATCAAACAGTATTAAATGCCGGTGTACCTAAAAATTTAAATGCCTTTGTATCACAGACAATAATTGAAACTGATGATGTATAATTTTTGTTTTTAGTGCAGTATATTCTACCAGAATTTATTTGAATGAACCAGAGCTAATTTTACTCTTGTCTCATGACTGTTATATGGATTACAGAAGGTTACCCCGTAAGCCGCTGAAATAATCCCCTGGGTTTGGCTTACTGATGGTATTTTACTTTTCACTCAGTTTTAAATTTTGTGTGCACCTTTCACTGTTCTCATATTTTTTGAAATGATCTGTGAAATTAGTGAATGAAAATTCCTTCTGTGTTGTGTGTTGTACTTGTCAATAAATAAAATTAACATGCATTTGTGAAGTGTAGGAGATTTTCCTGTGCATTGCTTGCTTCATTGCACAACTTCCTTCTGGCTTATTCTATGGTTGCAGGTGTGACACAGAAGCCTCCATTTGCACGTGCCGCAGCAGCCTACTGTCACAGTGTTGGAAGGGTTGTGTAAGCACCCTAGCTGTCTGCTGAACAGCCATGTAGGCTGACACCACAAATGATGTAGTAATATTATATTCACACATGAATTATTATATATTTATTGAGCTAACACTTTTCTCCAAAGTAAGTTACAGTATTAAGCTACAATGATTTGTACAGTAGTCATTTTCACTATCAGTTCAGGGTAAGAAGCGCAATCGGCAGCAGGTGGGATCAGACGTAGGTGGCAACGCGTTGCTGGGAACATGGCGCCTTCTTTGGATTTCAATGGTCATTATCAGTTGTGAGTCAAAGTTACTTTTTTAATCGACAGTTAAGTGTCTGACAGCTGACATTTTTGGCCAGTTTCATCCACCCTAGTTTAAAAGTCAGATCAGTTAGTTTAGTGTGGAAAACTGTAGTAGTTATGTATTCTTGTGTTATCTGGACATGAACACTAATGCCACTCGGTTGATTTCATGTTAATTTCATGTGTGAATGTGACACCACAGAGACTGATGGTACTTTATAACTTGGCCTGAAGCTCAAGACGTGGATGTAGAGTTTGGTCAACTGTTATGGTCATCAGGAATTCAAATTTACACCCTTCAACATAACGTGCTATGTTCTATTTTTTATCTTCACTCTTACACAATGTTTGCACTTGAAAATAAACTGCAGCTATTGGTGTCAGGTTGTTTGTTGATAAAGGTTACATTTGATTTTTGAGTTAAACTCAGCATCCTAAACTTAGTCTGTAAAAGATCTGAAGAGGCCTTTTGTGAAGTTTGTAAAGGGTGTCTTTGTTGTGTGGGCTTGTTGGTGACAGAGTGCTTGATGTGGTTATGAACACGGAGCCCAGGAGGATGGTCTCCAGAGGCCAGTACACTAAGGTGGAGCTTCGGTGCTGTGTCATCTCCTACAAGGGTTATTGCACTTGTCGCTTAACCCCCAGCAGCACGATGCAAACCACAGCACAGCCACAGAGTCCAAAAGCAAAGAGGGGAGAGTGAGAACCCCAGGGAGAGAAAGGAGGACAAGGACAAGAGGGGCAAGAAACGATTGAGTACACGCAGACCCATCGCAGACCTGTTTAATTTGATCATCCATGTTTGGAAGGCAGCTGAGAGCTTTGTTTACAGCCAGGATGGAATTTCTTGTGAGCGGAATTATTCTTATTCTTATATTATTATTGTGAAAAATTTCTTCATCTTGTTATTAGGATCATTCAAACAGCGACCGTGAAATGAGTCAGGAAGTCAAGTGGTGGAAAGAGGAAAACGGAACAAGTGAGCAAGACGTGTTCTTTCTGTGTTGCTGCTGTTGAGTGAAGAGGGAGTCAGCTCACAGGGCAGTGCTGAGCACCCCCCCCCCCCAGCTTCCCACCATTCCTCCAGAGCCTTCATGCGTGTGTGTGGCCTCCTCCCCACCAGGCTCTTTCAAGCACAAGAGTGCCAGCCCCTCCAGCTCCCCACAGGCTGATGCCAGTGACAAGCACAAGAGCTCAAGGTCCTCTGCCAAAGAAAAGGCTGACCTGGCCAAGATCGAGAAGAACTCATCAGGCAGTAAAAAGGTAAGCATGTTACCCACCCCTGCAGCAGAAACAGCCCATTGGTGGCGCTGTGCTCTGCTTCAACTATTGCCCTCAGCTGTGCTGCTAGAAAGGCTGCAGTACAATGGTGGATTAAAAGAAAACATCTGAAAAGACTGTTTGTGTGCTGGTATTAAAAACATGAAAAAGTCAGAAGCTGATTTATGTTGGCTTGAAACAAAGGGCTTAGTTGAACAGACATTTGTGTGTGTGTGTGTGTGTGTGTGTGTGTGTGTGTTTTTTTTGCTTAGCTTTTGTTCTCTTATGTGTGATTCAAGAAACTTTCAGCCCAGACTGTTGTGCTGTATATTGCAGGAATCCTGGCACGAGAAAGAGAAATGTGATACGCATAAGCGCAACAGTGCCGCACTGAAAGACCTCAAAAAACAATATCCTTTGGATTCTTAATGAACCGGAGAATGTCAGTGGCAAAGTGCCATTTACGAGATTGTCATTTCATTGCACTCCTGCTGTTGGGTAAAGAAATAATCAAAGCACAGATCTTTGATGCTCTGATAAGTACCTGGTCGCACACTGGGCCTTCATTCCAGAGTGTGTGTGTTCACTTATTTTTAGCTGATCAACCATAAACTCAGTGTCTGGCATATCTTTTATCTGATTAATGCCGTTTAGTTTCTTTCACCTTAATTGTGACACTCGTAAATCCTCCGAAAAGCACAGATAATGTACAGCGATGCAGCCAAAGGTACGTTTATGCCTGGAAGGATTTTAAATTCAGTTCCGCAGTGAAGTATCACAGATATCATGAGCTAAACACCATCATCCTTCAAACCCCTATTCTCCAGTAAAATGCTCTACTTAATGATTGTCTGTTTAATTGTTTCAGATTTGCAGCTTTTAAATAGGACTTTGAAATGTGAATAATAATGAGCGCTGAGGCTGCAGAAAGTACACTGTAATTACGCTGGCAAACGGCCTCTTGGCAACACAGGGAAAGACTCCGATTGGCTCCGAAATAAATAGCCTAGTGTTTAGATAAGTAAAAAAGTAATTTAAGTTTCTTTAAATTTACTACCTACTTAATGCTATTTAATAGTGAATATGCAAGGCGTTCACTGTGGTGTTGTGGTTGGTGAAATATACAAGAGTGTTAAATGAATAAATAATGAATTTCATGAACATGGATCAATGGTTATGTGACATCTAGTTTTTTTTTTAAATTCTTTTCCCAGAATTCTATGTGTTCGGAGAAGTACTTTCACCCTCACAAACCAGTCAGTCCTGTGGGTCCCAGTGTGAGGAGTTCTGCTTGTATCCACACTCTAGTTGTACTGCCTGAATGGCCCTGGTGTTTTACCCTGCTGTACGGTTATCTTGCGCTGCATTTTCAGTACTCAGCTGGAAATGTTTTCCTCTATAATACTGGCACAATGTGCTGCTCACGTGAAAGTAATTTGGGTAAAAAGTTTATAGAGATCTGATCCTTAAACCTTCCTGCTTCTAATTTCTAAACTGATGAACTTTAGATTTTTTTTGATTTAGTCATGCTTTTTTTATTACTGCATTTATCTCATTTAGACTCCGTTTTGTATTTATTTTTCCTTGTTTTAATCCAATTACGTGATATTTAGGCATAGTGTGTGAAATGATATTATTCGACTATTTGAATGTTATGTATAAAATAATAAAATGGCTACACCTAATTAAAATTATTTTTTACTTTTGTTCAAAACAATACTTTTGTTAACATTCAGGTACATATGCGTGTGTGTGTGTTGACTGTTTTTAAATAATTCGTATAAAAGAATAAAGTTACATTTCTTCATAAAGCAAATTAATTGTAAAACTTGAAGAGTTTTGTAATGCAGACAGTCACTAACTTTGAGAAGTACTTTTTTTTTTGCAGTTTTTGCCTGCTGTATTCTTTCAGAGTGCATTTTTCTAAATAAACGATAGTTTTCTTAGTGGGTCATAAATAATTGTCATGTGCCTCATTCTTTGTTCTCAGTGAAGACAAAGCATCTAATGCAAATTTTTAGGAGGTTTAATATCTTGCGTCAGTTGTGAATTGATGGGTGTAATTGAGCAGCTGCTTGTTGTGAGCAGTCAGTTTCAAGCCGAACAAACCCAAATTTTCTCCAACATCTATTTAATGTAGTTAAATGGAGTCTCAGCACAGCCTGGTTTGAATGAGTGGGTTTGCGTGTAAAATCACAGAGTGAACTGTGGCCTTTTAAGCACTAGGATGTAATTTAGTTCTTAAACTGTAAAATCTTGTGATGCACGTGTACACAAAGCAAAGAACATTTGCCAAAGTAATGTGACACAGAGCCTTTTCTGACTGAAGTGGAGTTTAAACACTTGCTATTTTTGAAAACCTGGTCTAACAGAAACGATTAATTTTGTATAAACTTGTTTAGCAGCAAGTGGCGTAGTGGGTAAAGCATCTCCAAGCATTCAAAGGCCCGGAGTTTGAATCCCTGCTCGTACTGCAGGTACCACTGAATAAGTTATGTCCCCTGAGCTGACATTGTAAAACTTCCCTCTCTGTTTAAATGGGTACATGTTGTAAGTGGTTTATGATACAAATCTGAGTGAGTGTTTGGATACAAGGAGAACAATCTGAAAGCCGAGTAATTTTACCTGAATTTAACAAATGAATTATCACCAATATACCTTATTAATCTCACACTATGACAATGTAAACTACAAAGCACTGTGTTCGCTGACTTGTTTTTTTGCCTTGCCTTCAGAAAAGGCTTCTTCCTTTCCTGTCTGGCTGGAATCTTCAGATATGGGAATGATCAAAATAGGACTCTGACCTCTTCCTGCTGCATGTGTGGTTGCCCTCTATGCAGCTTCGCTAGCGTTGTATGTGTAGTGTCTTCCAGCTCAGGCCTTAAATTTCTGGATCTGTTGACTGCACCTCCGCCTTTTATATTTAAACCTCACACAGCTTTTTCTTTAATCACAGGAATTTTCATTTTTTTGTATTTTTTCACAAAAATTGTTTAATTGCAAACTTAAAAAAATCAATCTGTTTAGTTTTATAATGCAAATAATCGAGCATCAAAATGTTCAGATTACATGTCTTGCTGTTATTATACAGTCAAAAGTGCAAGATGTTTCCCACCTTCCTTTTTACTCAGAAGAAGTGTAAGGATCCTGCATATTTTACTGTCAGTCTTCAGCATAGTGGAGTCACTTTATAAGACACTAGCTGAATTACCCAGCGCTGTCAGGGTCAAAAAAGTGTAGCAGTGTAAGGATAAAAAATAACACATCATACAAACACAAAACTGTTTTACCATTAAAGTGGTAGCATTTAGTACATGTTAGTACTGTTGGAATGACAGATGCTGCAGTGAGTGATGTGTACACTGGTCATGGTCAAGTCTAAAGGAAAAAAATTGCTCAGTCCACTGTTGCCACACTGCTCACTGCCTGTAACCTCCTGTGTGGTCTCTGCTGAATTTCCTTTCCCCTCCTGCAAATCTACTTACCTCTCTTAGCCCATTCAGCAGGGGGAGGGGGGGAACCAAACATTTGCCAGCTGCTCTCCCACAATCCTCTTTGGTGCAGGGTCTGCTTTTTGATGAATGGCTTCAGTATCTTTGAGCAAAACACAAACCATAATGAGAATGTTCTCACAGCCCTTCCTTTATGGCTGCAGAGATAAAGTTATCCATTTATTGTGTTGTTTTCCAATGTGGTGAACACAAGACGTTGCTGGGTAATTACACTGACTGCCATCGCAAACTGCTGTGTGGGGAACCACACCTTCCGCTTGGCCACTTGAAGGTGACAGAAGCCTGGTTTTCTGGGTCAGCCTGTGTCTGTCCTAAAAAGCTGCTGTAGAGACATGTTGGTGTACCACACACTCACCATTGTACACTCACTACTGCACACTCACTACTACACAATCCCTACCACACGCACACTACCACATACCTGTGACTACACACTTACTTATACACACTTGCTGCTACCCACTCTAAAGCACATACTTCTGAACAAGAGAAATGAGGAAATCAGAAGCTCCTCCTGCCATCTCTGTTTCTGCATATTGCCAAGAAGCTCTCTTTGCCACAGCTCATTCTGTCCTCTACCTTTGCAAAGCTGCTTTTCTAAAACTGTTATTTCCATTCATTAATTTTCCTGCTTTATAGGATGATGATAAAATCAGATTTTCCTGCCATGAAGGATTTTATAGCCATGTCCTCAAGGTTAAAAATGGTTTAATATTTGCTTAAGATGTTCTGGAGAAAATCTTTGTCATAGTGACCCCAAGGTTAACAGTTTTTGTGATTTCCCAGTTTTAATTTAAAGAGACTAAGGGAGTTGTACAGTTTTCATTAGTATTTATTTTACACAATCAACATGTTCCTTTTTTTCTGGGTATAACAGCGGTGACACACCTTCTACTACCTAGTGCCCCATCGATTTGGATCTGTAGATGAACTCAGTGGCCCATTATTGACTTATTTAGCCCATGTCCCTGTCCAAAGGATTTACCAAGGTTATAAATACAAAATAAAACTATCTGAAATGGAGCGTGGTAAGAATTATTCAAGATGAAATGTTGTGCTGCAGTATATAATCAACACAGGAAAAAGTAACAGAATCAAACCATTGCAGAGATCATGTCCAACAACTCAGTGAGAGTTATATGTATCTAACATGTAGTGTTGAGATAGTTATATAAATGGATATATTAAATAGATGAATAATTATTGCTCCCAAAGGTTCCTCTATTGATGTGAAAAGGTAAATAATTATTTTACTCAATTATTCTGAGTTTCATATTTGTCGTTAATTCAAAATTGTTTAGCAGAAATGTGTTTTTACTTTCACTTCAAAGAGAGTTTTTCTGTTGGTCAGTGTCAATAAAAGCTTTTTTTAAGCCATTGTAATTCAGTTTGGTAAAGCAAAAAAACTGGAAATGTCCAAGGGGGTGAATACGGTTACTTACCATCCATATCTAGGTATCTGATGACAGGGTCGTGGTGGTGTGGAGCCTATGAACTGTGGAATGCTGGGCAGCTCAGGGTTCACTCCTCATGGGACACAAGTCCATTGCAAGGGAGGTGAAGGAGATTTCTATTTTTGATTTAGGTGATAGAGAGATTTCTGTGAAGACAGGCAGGACCTGGGTATAAGCAATGGCTCAGCATAAGGGGATGAGGTAGAGCACCGGTGGGATGGTGGACCAGGAACGGAGACCAGTAAAGGTCTCAACTTCAACAGAACGTGGTAGAGAAACACCAGCAAAGGGCCCATCTGGGTCTATAGGATAAGAACCTATGCAGCTCTACACAGCTGAGCAAAAACACACACAGTGCCACTGCAGGTTCAAGCAGCCAGTCTCAATAATCAATATGTGTGCAACATACAATCTTACATCAGCTCTGTGCTGTGTTGCTGTCAGCGTTGCCTACCTCACACATTCACTTTATGTTTGCAATTAAACCTTATATAAATGGAGTTGTTTTTTTCAACATTTTATGTAAATAAAATTTGGGAAATGACAGTCAACAAATCACAGTTTAAAAGCATGTTTTGTTCCATATGTAGCCACAGGCGCTATATATAAATATTTCAACAGCTGTGTGTGTGTATTCCTTTTCACAGTGAATTTTTCCACATTAATTTTGTTTCATGAGCATTTATATGAAAAACAAAACTGCTGCCACTTCTGTACACAAGCTGTTTTTGGGTGAAAACAAAACAGAAACAAATCACGTCGAGATATTTTCTCTGAATTCATTTGGGGAATGTCAGATGTTCCCTTGATTGATAAATTATGTGCGTTTTAATGCCACTAATATTTCTGTTATCTTGAATAACTGATGCACAATCATAATAAATGCATGACTTTCACTTTTTTGTGTTAATGTTTGATTTGAATTCCAATTAAGTACAGTTAGTATTTAATTTGTTATAAAATTTAATCCATACACACTACCAGTCCAGTGTGAACCTGCAAGTGTTCTGTGTCTTCTTTAAGAATTTGTTTATGCTGTTATTTTGTTTTTGATAGAGCTAGTAGTAAGTCTGACCTCTAAAGTGGAAACCCAGTGAGAAACTGTCAAACTCAGGTCGACTGAGACTTATATGAAATAGTTTGTGATGTCAGTGTGACCTCAATAATAGTCTCTGTTTTCTCTGGCATCTCCCTAAGATAAACATTTCATATTATTAATGTGAAAACAGATGGGAAGCCAGACTGGCTGTTACCGAAGCAGCGGTCAGTCAATGGGATCATGAAGGTCCTTTATGGAAGCAGGTGTAAAAACATTCCCTTCAGAACGGGAAATTTGTTTACACATAAATTGTTCTTCTGAAATGGCGAAGCAGGATCCCTGCTGCTCAGAATACTGCAGATACACAAAGAGGCGACTATTATCTTCACATGAACTCATAAAATATACAAATACAGTTTTTGCATTTATGCTATCGCTTCCATCCCAATGTTGATCTTTAGGTATATTTCATATTGTCTAACAAAATATACTAAGTGTATGTAAATAGATGTCAAATTTATTTAAAAAATGATACCAATAACACCAGTGTTATGTCAATGGGTGGCATGGTGGTGCGGTAAGTAGGATTGTCCCTCACGGCACTTTGGGTTCAAATCTAGCTCAGTCTGTGTGTAGTTTGCATTTTCCCCCTGTGTCTGTGTGGATTTCCTCTCACAGTCCAAAGACATTTGTTTCAGGTTAACTAGTCACTGTGTGTGTGTGTGTGTGTGTGTGTGTGTGTGTGTGTGTGTGTGTGGGGCCACCCTACGTACAATGGGCTGACGTCCTATTACAGCCTGGTGTCTAGTGATTCCAGGTTAAGCTCCTGACCACCACCACTCTACACAGGATTCGGATCAATAAAAAATAATAAAAGATAAAAAGTTTAAAACAATCACAGAGGTTATAAGAAAATTTCACTATATTTTATTTCGGGGGGAACAATTTGTCTAAAATGTATGATAATTTTTACCTTTTTTGTATGTGTCACATTCTCAACATCTATGGTTTATTAAAATTTCCATGATATTCCACCCTAAAGACTTTTATTTTTATCTTTTCCCTCCCAAGTGAAATGTAGGACACAGGAGAAAAGCATGGTTTTGTTATAACCTGAATTTTCTTATAACCTGAGTGATTGTTTTAATCTTTTTATCTTTTATTATTTTTATCTTTTTCTCCCAAGTGAAATTTGGGGTTCAGGTGAAAAGGGTTTGATTCTTATAACCTGTATTTTGTTATAGCCCGAGTGATTATCTTTTTATCTTTTATTATTCTTATCTTTTCTCCCACCAGGTGAACTGTACGGTACATGTGAAGCACATACTTTTGTTATGACTTGTATTTTGTTATAACCTGCATGATTGCCCCATTACATGCATCTTTTGTAAGTTTTGCAATGTATAATAGTACTTGCATAGGATTTTGTTTCTGTGAAACGTTTATGAATTGCATGGGACATTAAGTATTTTTTTCTTGGGTTATTTATAACCAAACAATTTGACAATTGTTTATGCAAATAACAAATTTCCTACATATTATCTGAATGGGATTTTTTGTTTCTTATTTTTTACCGCACAATATTTGTATGGACATTTTATCACAGACACAGCAGCAGGTCATGTCTCCTCTGTTTATAACCCTTTTCCCTCTTCATTTACTGACTTCTCCTTGTATTTTCAGTGGCTCCTGCTTTCATTTATCTGTGGGCCCCAGTGAGACGTCACAGAAGCCATTTCAGCATCTCAGAACAGTGCTCTTCACGCTGCTCCGCCTGTCATTCACTGATACAACTCGTCTCCCTTCCATTCCTCCGATGATGAACATGATACATCTTTTTCTCGCAGAGGTGCTGACAGGAGGCATTAGATAGTGATTGTGACTGGCTGGCTTATTGATCCATTATAGGAAGAAGCACAAACACTCCAGTGGCCCTGAAGGGGAAGGGCAGCAGGCCCACACTGCCAGTGAAGATGTTAATGGAAACATCCATCACTGGACACCATGATAGCAAACACCAGTGACATCTGATTCAATGCAAAGGATCTGCACCATTAAACAGATGACTAAACAAAACAACAGTCTGCCTATTTTTATCGATTGACTCCCAGCTTTAACAACTCAACAGGCATTAAAAAGAATGTAATAGTTATAAAACACTTCACCCATATAAATCTCTGACTTTAGTCAAGTGAAAGTGTGCAGCATAAAACAATTTTGCAATTTCAAGCTTGGCAGCTTTATAGGTGCATCTGTTGCCTCATGACCCATCTCCTGTGGCTAGTCCAGTACAGCAGTCCAGCACACCTGTCCAGTACAGCAGTCCAGTAAACCCATCCAGTACACCAGTCCACTACACCCATCCAGAGCAGAGCTCCCTGGTGCCTGTACAGTAACATGTAGTTCAGGATGTGTGGATTCATAAGAGTTCATGTCAAAATTAAGACTGGAATAAAAATGAGAAAAATTAAAGGTATCAGTTTATTTGAATGTTTCCTGGTACAACTGTTCAAGAGTGCATTGTTTTTCTTTTCTTTTTCTTTCAATTGTTCTTGTAATCTCTGAACTCTCCTAGTTTTGTTATACTCTAATACTTTCTGGAGGACAGCACAAAGGGACTTTTTCACCAATTCCACAACAAACAGCTGCTGGACAGTTTGTATTTTACACCATGCTAAATGGGATCCCCTTAGAGCTGCTGAAGGTTGTAAATTTACTTCAGTCTCAGCATGACGGGGGGGAGCAGAACAAGATCTATATGATCTTGTTCACTTAAACTTCTAATATAACACTCTAAAATACATACCTGTCACAAGGACAAGCCATTCACAGCCAAATAATCTGTTTCTGACATGGAGAGAGGTTAAGAAACGGTTTTTTTCTAATCCAAATTTGAATATGCATATTAATTGTGGCTAGTTTGATAAATATTCATCCTTTTCTACACCAAAATCAATATAGAAACAACGGCACAGCTCACAGTTCCACGATTCTGCACTTATACAAACATTCTAATTGGGAAAGTGTACTGAGGTAAGGTAGCTGTGTCCTGAGGGCGTCATGGCAATTTGCACCGTATGGAAAGCACTTTGCTGAGGGCAAGCATAACCATAAAGTGCTGTCATAACCACAGTCGTAGAGAAATATTAAAATACCACAGCATTTTTTATTGTTGGAGAAGAACATGCCCACCACCAACATTCAATTGGACATTTTAATCCATCAGATTCCTCCTGCAATTATTACATGAATAAATACAAAACATTGCTTATGCTTTTTTTTCTTTCACCTTTAATATTGTTTTATAACAATGTTGGTAATGATGTTTTAGTCGAGCATGTCTTAAATTTTTACTTATTCATACACGTTCTTCTTTATTGGACCTGTAAGTTATGTGAACTGAATCTGTTGCAAAGTAGCTGTGCTTTAAATGAGTTTATGTGTTTTAGATTTTATTGTGATTGATTAAAAGAAAAATACTAAAAATACTAAATACATGACTAAATAGGATTTGAAAGTTAATGCCAGTTGAAAGCTATGATTTAAGTATTTCCCTGTTTATGAATCATGAAAAGCAAAAAGGGAGCCGGCAGATGGGTGTGAACCAGCAAAAATGCTAAATCTGATCGAAATCCCACTCATATCAGCCTCTATTGCCTGCAAACACAGTTAAGTTGACACCCCATATCCCTGTTATACATATACCTTAACTAAATCAAACCCAAGTCATGATTCAGTGAGTGAAATAACTGCTCACTATGAAAACCCTTTAACTGCTTCTTAACCTATTGTGTTAGTAAAATACAAATGTTAGCACTTCCTCTAAAGTATATTTTGTTTCTTTCTTCATGTTGACTCTGTTTGGTTTGCACTGTGGAAGTTGGCAGTTTCAGAGTACTCAGAAAATTTGTTAAACCTCAGAACGGCAATAGCTTTGTATTATGGGATGTTAAAGAAAAACAGCCGTACATTACATTTGAAGCAGGACAAATACTTTAGTATTTATGCTGCAAGTTCTTCAGTGTGTTTGTCCTCCTTCTCCAATTCTGTGTGAAAGTTTGATCTGTTGGCATCATGCAATTGGTGAAAAATGCAAGGCACAGTATTTTCTGTACAGTTTTATTTACAAAATGTATTAAAATTTATTTGTACAACACCTCACTAATGAGGTCCAGTAAATTACACCCACACATGCAATTCTTAAGTTTGTAATTGGTAGGTTGCTTGGCAATTTTTGATCGTTGAACTGCCGTCACACAAAAACGGGAATTAAGAGTAAAATAATGAAAACAGAAGTCGAGCTTCTACCACTGATCTCCTACTGTCAGAAGAAAGTAGCCTGGCTTGTTAAGCAATTACCAATTTTACATGCACTTTGAGAAATTGAAAAAAATCAAAAGTCTGTGAAGTCTTTTGCATTTATAAATTAACTTTGTTTAAATAAATGTACAGTTTTTTTACAGTTAGTTTTTTATAAAACTATTTTTTATTTTCATTTATTCATTGAATTCCTTCTTGGCATGTTTCAAATACTACAGAATCACTTTACTTAGAGAAATCAAAAGAATTGTAACAGCATTAATGGATACTTGCTAAGCTTTAGTTAAAAATCCTGCCCTGCAATGACCACAGGGCAAAGTGTACTTTTCATTGTTGTCATTATTATTTTTTTTCTTTTCACTTAAGTTCTGCACAAAAGAGTATGCCTACAAATTAAAATAAATCCAAAACTGAACTACTGCTTGAATTAAAATGTGCTATTATTTCATGAAATATTGATGGTACCATTTTGAAAGCCATTACAGGCAGTTCTTTAAATGGGATGCAGTGTATCTACATTTACGTGTTTCTCGTAGCTTTGCACTTGCTCTTTAGGTGGTCTACATGATTTTTTAATTTTATAGGTACCCAAAAAAATCACAAAGTCATAATATGCAAATGTTTGTCTGAAAACTCATTACAATTTCCTCTGTATTCATTCAGTATTTTCAGATGAATATCTGTTTGCAGCAGATTCTCCTGGGTAAGTTGGACTTCTAGCAAACTACAGGGCCAGGATTTCTAGCAGAGGACTGAGAAGCTAGTGAGAAGTACTGAGAAAGTTGTGAGAAGCACCAGAATTCAGAATGACAAGACAACCACTGAATAAATCCCAATAAAAATTCTATAATTGATTCAAAGCTGAAAAGGGTTCTGTCCATCTAAACCAAAACAATAATTTATCCCTTGCAGTTCCTGTAGCATAATAAAGAAGCTACATTCAAAGCAAGTTTACACTGTATAGTTAATAACAATGACTTCTGGGTTATTAAAATAATGTTCAATGAGTAGAATCTGGGTGTAAAATAATGGTAATATTGAAAGTAATATTTCTTAATTCAAGATTACAGTATTATCCAATGTCTCAAGTAGATGTTTGCTGCAGTATATCAGGTTCCTCCAGATGTGCTAGGGGTTGTTGTTAATGGCCATTTAATTTGTGGAAATATCTACTGAAGACTCATTTGTTTCTTATATTATGATATCAGTCATCCATTTTCTTTTTTTAATATGACAAGCAAAGCAGTATTACTGTGATGAGTTGCATTACTGTGAATTTCTGAATGTTCTGTAAGGCACTGAAGGAAACTAACTCAGTTCTTTGAATGGCAAGTTCTTTCCTGTGGTCATGGTGGAAAAGAGGCCCATGGCCAACACTATGAAGCGACCGCTCGCCACTCCGCCGGGAGCTCTGGTCCCGTAGCTTCTCCGCTCTCTCAAACTTTCAGCTTATTGGTGTTGTGAGAAGTCGTACCTTCTCTTTTAGCTGTGCTAGATGGAGAAAATCAAAACTGTTAGTAACTGCAATGGTGCCACTTCTTTGCAGTAACCCTACAGACTCACAGGTGTTACTTTTGACTGCATCTAATTCACACCTGGTTAGCACTAGAGTAAGATATTGCCATTCCTCTTGGAAGGCACAAAATGAATAAATTATGTGACTTAAAAAGACTGAAATGTGGCTCTTTAGGAATATTTTAAATGGTTCTACTCATGGCATGATGAAAAGTTCTATGACTTATTTGGATTTTTTTGGGGAAAAGTACAAAAAAATATACAGGGCAAGGTCAGGTGTCTAGGAAGGTTGTGATGTGGGGAATTTTTTTCCACTGTGAGCTGTGTGAAAATGATGGTTTCTGCACTATGACAAAGCTGCCTTGCTCCCTGCTATTGCAATTTGAGAATTTCTTGCAGAGAAGAATACATTAAAAGTCAAAATGAAGCTTGTGATGACACTCCAAGCATACATAATGATGTGAAGGCAGACTATCACAGCTGAAGATGTCCAGCACTGCTTCCCAAAGTGACACAAATGTTGGGACAAATGAGTGTCATCAGGGGGACACTCATTTGAAGGGATGAGCACATACAATTTTAGACATATACAGTGAAATAAAACGATAAGTCATAGAATTTTCTGATCATGCCTCGTAGGGTCAATACCAGTATGACTAGTTAAGTTTATCTCTTTGTTGCCTGTCCCTCAAGGTAAAATATTTAAAAGCTTTAAATGCAATACATTTCCCATACTTTCCTTTTAAATACAATTGCACCCTAATCATTTATCTTGATCCATTAACACCTTCTACTGAAAAGACAGCATCAAACAATGTTTCACACATTTGATAAATAAAACAGCAACATTGAGCATTAAAAGAATTCAACACATAACACAGCAGCTGCCAAACGTCTGTGTGTGCATTTTTCAGCCGTACCCTTAGATTTTCACGCTCTCTGTTCCGTAGACATTGTAGCCTTCTCTGTAGGTGGCAAAATTCTGCGTGTTTGCAGGGGGTGCAGGCTTAAAGTTCTGGGCATTTTTAGCCAGTTTCAGCCTTTTGGTTTCTGCTCGGGATTTGTAGCAGAACTCTATCAGTGCCACCATCATGGCCAATCCCAGGCCTCCAACCAGAATATAGAAGACTCCTGCTACATTGCTCAGGCTCAGAGCGCTTGTCTTGTCCTGAGAAGAGTGAGGAACACAGTTAGGCCCCTCACAGTGGAAGGTGCTTGTCTGAGTACAGTCAGCCTATTTTAACTGATGGCCTCATCTTCCTACGCTGCTGTCAGAGGCCTCTGCTTCCAATGCCAGCCAAGACCGGCACCCGAATGCAGACGCCTGGTTCCTCGTCTGCACTTGACATTACAGCCTCCTTGAAAGAATATTTCTGCTGGCCACCAGTGGCATTTCTTTTGTTACAGTGAAGCCAAAGGTCGTTCTCTGAGAGATTACGACTCGGCATCCCGAATGCTGTGCCAGCACGTGACTCTCCTGCATGGGTCCGAAGTTGGGAGAAACTCTGGACCCATGCAGTCTAGGAGGGGGGAACTTAACTGAACCCAAAAGTATGGGTGAATGTAGAGGATGCATTTCATCTACTCTAGTTCATGGCTCACGTAAAAAGGCCATTTTGAGGAAGACGGTCAGTAACTTACAGGTCAAAACTCTGACAAGCTTCTGACTTAACAACCTCTGTAATTTAGCAATCATTTAGAACTTTTTAATGTGTATACTGTAATAAAATTAAGCTCAAATTCACGATATTAATTAACTGAAAAAAGCAATACTTAATAAAGCAAAGTAAACCATTTTGCTGCTGCTACCTCCCAAACTTCTTTATTAAAAGTTTGTTTATAAGAGTTTTACCATTTTGCAGTTGAACCCTGTGAGCGCTGAGGCTGCACATTTGGAACTGCTCTACATCCCCTGGATGTTAAACTGATATCTAACTCGTGCTTGACTCTCCTTTGCTTGATCTCAGAGGGTTAACAAATAGGCTTATTGCATTCCTTAGCTTCACAGAATGTGCAATGTTTTTTTATCTTGAAAACACAATTTCAGGCGAAACTTCTCTGAGCCTCTCGGTGAATCCAGCGCTACTGGAATGTCAGGGTGAATAAGTTTGTCAGAAAAAGGAACTTTGCTGACCACATTGCATGAGACTAAAGAATGTAATAGACAGATCCTGCATGAAACGTATAACGCTAATAAATAAAAATTTAATAAAAAATTTGGTAAATAGAAACAGCAGCATAATGGTTAGAATACCATAAGTGTTCAAGTACAAAAATGAAAAAGAAAATAAACTGATACTGTCACTATAGTGTAAAAATAAGAAACACTTCATGTACTTGGTACAAATTCCACAGACATGCTGTGCGGCTTTATCATTATAACACTCTATGTGTGATATTGCATCTGTAGTGTGCGGGAAAAATGTTGTATTTGCAGAAGTGCATAGTAAAAGTCTATAAAAGTAGGGCGTTATGTAAGCAGGTGAAAAAATTAAACACCTTAAGGCATGTACCACTAAAATAGTCTATTGTGTGGCAACTAGGTTAATGTTTTGTTTAAAAATTAAAAGTAAGACTAGGAAAGGAAAAAAATGTTTGAATAGTATTTTTCCCTTGAATATAAACAGTGGGTCAAAATGCAATTTGGAATCAGTACAAAAGACCTGCAGCGACTGACCTTACTTCCAGAGTCCTTGGTTCCACATTCACCCTTATCGTACCACCATTTGTTTTTCAGCTTGTCTAAGATGCCTTGTTCACTGAGTTTCAATACTGCAAGGTTTACAGGAGTTCTTCACGTGGGAAATAACATAAATAACATTATATTATGTTATTTTATGTTATTCAAGCTTTTATACTACTTCATAGTTAACAAAGCGATAAAGCAGGGCACCTGGCCAGTTAAACATCACAGTGCAGACATTCTAGTTACCTTCAACCACCATGGCTAGGCTACAGTGCCAGGGCCTACTCGTATCGCTTTGAGTAATCGGCATACTGTTCACAAAGGAAAAAAATGCTTTTTGGCAGGGGATATATGCAAAACCAATTTTTATGACATGTGCTCCTTTTTGAGCCAGAATTTAGCAATTTTGATCTAACTGGAACCCTTTCTTGACTGACAGACAAACCAAAAGCATCGATTGCAAAGTGGCAGCCGCCTTAAAAACCCTATTAACAAAGTACAGTTTTCACACCATACCTTCAGTGCAGGGCCCTCAGCTGATACTTGCTCACACCGACAACATGTCCTGTGTTTCACAGATACTACGGTAAGGGATTCGGCTGACAAGCGCTGTGCACGTCTCGTATGGGAACTGACTCCTGCAAGAAGGTAAGATGTTTTGACACAGGGAACTGGTTCTTAAAGGTGGGCTGCGCGGGAGCTCTGCTTTTCTCTCCCGATTCTCCATCTTGGGGATGTGCAGGAAACAGTGAGGACACAAGGGAGGCCTGTCAGCAGCACGTTGTCTCAATGTTTACAGCAGGATCTCGGCAGCATTTGTCACAGGGATCACAGTGAATCCCACCCAGTGGGACCTTCTTTTTGTTTGTTTGGTTGTTTACAACTGACATGTCTCTAACAGAACACCCAGTTCATCTTTAGAAGGTACTTTCGAAGCAGTACTTTTTACATGTTCCTCTTTGACTTTTGTTTTGGAAGGCATTATGTTACCAAGATTGCTGAATTCCTTTCATCTTTGGAGTTTAAGTCTTACGAATATTGTTCTAAGTGTTGTATTCAGAGTTCTGTACGGAATGATATATGATGTTTCTGATTTTGTGTCACAGGTGAGGCAAAGCCTCATTTTTCATAGTGATGTAGTCCGAGGTAATAACTGTCCAAAAACAAATATGGTTGGACCAAGTGATAGCTAAAGGACACAATCTGTCCACCTGAAGGATGCTGAGCATTGTGTTCAGCTGACATGTGAAAAATACTTGGTTGATTGTTAAAACAAGTAGATTTGATGATGTAAAGAGCAGATGGGAAGTGTACTGAATAGATGCTGATGTTGATGGATCCTGGATCATGTTAGCCAGCATTCTTTGCACATGTGAAGACAGTGGTATGCTGCCAAGGATCGTCAGAGAGAAATGCTGGGTTTACTATTTGGTTTTAAAAGCATGCAGTGAGTTATTGAACTGAACTCAAATACCTAATATGAATACTTTGCTAATCTGGGGAAACCACGATTTGGTTATTTCAGTAGAGAATATTAGGAACACACGCTTACAGCAGTGTGACTAGGAATCCCAGCTGTAGAAGTCTGACTCTTTTTGTGTTACCAAGAAGTTATCATTGTTAACAAGGTTCAAGCAAAGAGGTGGTTGTCATAAGCATAATCATGATCTGGGAAGTGGTCAGTGATGACAAAGGTGCTGGATGGCGGGTGAAAATGTGGTGATGCTCTGCTGAGCAAAGACCTAAACTATGATGCATCCATAACCAGAATGTCTACAGTGACTCCTGGGTGATCCCAGTCCTGCCAGGGAAGGCTTGATCTGCCTTGAAGGAACTACTTGAGAGTGTAGTTGGAGGACAGCAAGCCTTCCAGTGAAAAATCCACACATTTTACCCACAACCACTGTGTAACGACAATGTTGTCACAACCTCTCCAGCACTGAACTTCTCCACAACACTGCAGTGTGGCAGCACAGCGGCACCTGGTGCCCTGCTTGGTGTGTTCAGTCTGCAGGGATGTCCCCTGGTTCCGTACATATTGTCAGCCGTGGCATGTGGACTGCAGGAATGATGTCACAGGAATGTTGTTACTGCCAGGTAACAGCACCCATTTTGTCAACAGAAAAGTGGAACTTACCCATTTTCATCTGTCTGTTTTATAATTTGTTTCACTATTGCAAAACTAATGGAACAAAACCATTTCAGAATAATGTAATCCTTTTAGGAGAACCCATATTACTGTCCTTTTGACAATAGTTAACGTTAAGCTAATAATAATAATAATAATAATAATAATAATAATTCTACAATGGAACAGTGTCCCATCCAAGGGTTTTGACCACCATGACCACCAAGTGCTTAATGATGATGGATGGATGGATGGATGGATACCATAACTACTGTTGCAACTACTACTACTAGTACTAAAAATAATAATAATAATAATAATAATAATAATAATAATAATAATACATGCAGTGTGCTATACTCATGTGTATTTAATTTTCACTTCAGTTTACCTTAACACCTTTAAGAGATTTCCTATAGGCATATTTTTTAGACGTTTGAATTACGTAATACTTCACACTTCAGGTGAAGAGCACTGAAGTTTCCAAAGTGACTATACTCTGATTCTCCTAACTCATATTCCCCTCTCTGTATGTTTTTTTAAATTGCTCATGTCAACATCCTTTCTAATAAAACAGTAAATAAGACACATCACAGCCAAATGAATAACATAATAAGGCCTGCCTGGTTCCATCTTCTGGCCAAAACACTTGGTAAACTGTGGATGAGCAGGACATCTGTTTTGTGTTCCTGCAGTAAAAAATAACAGTGTTCACGTCCTGTTTTCTCTCAGGAGTGAATCGTTTCAGTCAGGAACAGCAAAATCAGTTGCCTGGTCTTCACAATGCGCCAAATGTAATTTTGCTCCACGAAGAAAACGGGACCTGCAGTTGGATGCTGGCCTCGGGAGAGCTGAGTGCCTCTGAAATAAAAGATCAAGTGAGTTTGTTTACACCACACATGACATCAAACGCCGTCGGTGATGGTGACCCGTGCCTGCTGAAGGACTGAGGCTGTATAGGTGACACGTGCCATCTGACACACTGAGTGCTGCAAAGGAAATTCAAACCACTCTTATTTTACTGATTAGAATTCTCACGTTCTCCTGCAATGTTTTGTCCCCTCAAGACGCCGCTGTTTGCCCCACCTATCTGTGCCTCGGCTGAGCTGTGCTGGTACGCATCCTGTCCAAAACTGCAACACGTGTCCGCTATTAGCTGTCCCACACGCTGTGACACCCCTCTCCTATGAACCTCTGTGTAGCTCAGTAGCACCTTTGAAGGCTGGAAAGCCAGACTTAAGTCAAGTTAAACAACTTGTATGACTTCAACATTATTTTTTATAATGCTGACAAAACCTAAACCTAAGAAGCAATCAAGAATCACAGGTCCTTGATCTCCCAGGCTACCCGCTCTAAATGATGCATCCTTGGAAGATTCCTTTAAGGTCTGTTTAGGGTGCCAGTGGTCCTGGAACAGAAAGGCAAACATCTATAGAAGATGAACACCTGAGTCACAATATGACTGAGAATCTGCCTTGGTTGCCCTGCAGATGCTGAAGGTACAACTAAAGTATCTGCTGCCTTCCACAACTGCAGAGCAGCCACATTTTCCTCAGGAATCCCACAGATTACCCCTAACAGTACGTGGCAAATCTGGACCCCTCATGCTCTCAGATTGACATGGCAGATCTCCCTTCACAGACCAGAGCGCTGCCTTGATCAGTCTCGGTCGTGCCTTGATCACCTCACATAATGGTTACTCACAGTTCTCATCAGGAAGGCTGAAATGTTAGTGCTTCTTTTTCCTCCTCTGTTAGTCAAGTAAAGGGTTCCCGATTTGATCTCAGTTGCTCGGCTGACTGGCGACGCCATGTGAGTGGAGAGCCGTGGCAGGTCCCACAGTGCTGGGTGGCCCTGTCCTTTTCGGTCTGGGGATTGACAGCCTTGCCGATTACTCTACTCTAAGGTACCCGATTTTGGTGACATTGAGGCTGACCTTGGAGTCACCTCCCCCGCTGCCGCACTCTCCCTTGTCGTACCACCATTTGTTTTTCAATTTGTCCAAGAGGCCCTGCTCGTTCAGTTTTAACACTGCCAGGTTAACAGCATTTCTTGAAACGATAAAACATAACTTGTAAGAAAATGCACAGGTCCGTGAGAAATCTAATGTAGTATAGTAATGCTAATAATGATAATAATAGTAATAATAAGAATAATAATATCAATATTCAGAATGATCATTAAAAGGAGCACGAAAGGACAAATTGGTTAAATTTCACAGATATGGAGAGATAGGAGATGCTTGTACAGCAAAGAAAGTGTTAAATATTGGAAGGTGGCATGGGGGGGTTACATCGTTCAGAACTGAAGTGTGCGGGATGGGGACACTCATCATTGAGAAGAAAGTAACAACAACAAACAACATGCAATTAACATTCGTCACAACCGACAGCGCAGCTTTTACAAGTTAAATTGAAAAACCGTCCAAGTGTTAAATTAAAAGTGACAACGTGGAATCAGGAAGGATGGGTGCGGAGGGCGGGGGCCTGGGGGGTAGGGAAGGATGGAGGGGACAATGAGAAGGAGATTCATAGATGGTATGACTATAAATTTTAGCTCTGACAGACAAGATTTGTAATTCTTCATTGAAAATTAAAAGCATGTATAAAAGTAAAGTCATGAGAATAATCTGCCTTGATATCCAGAGACGGCAAAAGACACATCATTACCTCCTGGATTCCACTCCCAAAAGAAAAAAGCAAACCATTAAAAAAAGTGGAAGAAAAGAATGACAACACAGGACATCAGGGTAGGTGGAATACTATAACAACATAGAGAATATTGTTATATTATTCCACCCACCTTAATGCTGAGCCTTTGGGGGTCGCCACACCATAGCCCTTAGAGTCGAGATTTCCGCCCACTTTCATCGTATCGCATGGCTTCCGCTGCTCAATGTACTCGTTCATGGTGGATTCGAGTAGGAAGGCGAACTTGCCCTTCGACTTTCGTACCCGGGCAACCCCATCAGGTGTTGTCTTGGCAAAGACAGAGGGTTCTGCTGATTTCATGTATGACCACATTTTTTCATACACTGCTATTTTTGAGCGCTGCATAGGGGGAGAAAAAGGGAAAGAGAGAGGCAAGAACATTACTTATCACAGTCAAATTGATGCACAGCATTTCTCTCTTTGTGACCCTGCACTTCACAATCACTTTGGTTACAAAGCCTAAATATTAAGATGCATATCTTGAAATATTTATAGATATCTTCAAATGCAAATGATATCTTCAAATAGTTCAAGAAATATTGCCAAGAGCCCTTGCTTTGTAAGAACCTCTGGAGATTAGTGTAGTGCAGAGATGGAAGAAAAATCCCGATTTCAGTTGGTTTTATAATAGGAAGGTTATTTTATTCATTTCCAGGTTTGCTCTGGTATTGTTTAAGGCCAACTGGCCCATAACGCCTAACATTTTATTTTAACAAAGTTAAAAACAGAGCAACTCTTGCAGCTAACAAAATAATTGGTTAAATCATTTAAAAGGCTGCCGGCTGGATTACAAGTGGAAGGAACTCTTCTCTCCCCAGACAGGGGAAAACCCTGTGTTGTAATGTTTTTTTTCTACTGTAATCAATTTATTTCAAACCATTCGAAGCTATATCTCGTGTTCCCAGTGCTAAAATAAATACTCCCGCATACTGTTTAAATGATATATTTTGAAATCATTTCTCATTTTCCCAGTTTTTTTTAACCTTTCTTCAGCAAAAATTGCAACAGTCTCATTCAGAGGTGATGAAATGGATTTGAAATCTTATTAAGCTCATGGAATTCATTATTACACTGATACAGTAGCTTATCTGAAATACACCTCACAGGCCTGGCAATCGTTTGAAGAATTCATTTAAATGAAATATACATCACAGTCTGTTAATAGTAAAGGCAGAAAAGCCACAATATATAAAGGAAAAAACCACTGAAGTCATTCATGCCAAACAATAATAAAACATATGATAGAAGAACCACTCCAGTTGGAACTTCTGAATGAATCCCTTTATCTGTGAATTTGTTGGCTATTATTTTGGCTACGCTGTGGACTGGAAATGACGAGATGACAAAAGCTATTCAGACACTCTGTACCATGTCATATGAGAAACAATACTTACAACCTGCTAAATTTACAAATTTAAACATATGTTAATAACTGGAAAGGAAACAGATGAGCAGAATCATTTGTCCAATAAAAGCATAAAGAGTAAATTTGGTTTCAGGGGATGTATTTTTCAGCAGATCTTCATAAAGGCGTCTCCATGATGCCTTTGCTGGTAGAGTAACATGGGTGCACATGGTATAAATGCCGTGTTGCAACTGTGAGGCAGATGTGGTGCCGAGTGGGTGTCTGGTTGTGGGAGTGGGCCGACTGCCAGCCACCGGTGGGGGGTGGGGGTTTGAGAGTGGCTTGCAGCATGGCACTGTGAATCATGCCCAAGTTTTGGAATAAGCGAGAGAAATGGCCAGGGCAGCTGTGGTAAGGTCACAGGAAACACAGCGGACTCTCCCTCCGCCTCTGCCTGTGGTCCTAACACCCGTATAAAAGGCTCAAACAGCGTCTTGAATGGAGCACCCTTGGCAAAGCTTTCCAAGTGGCTTTTCCACAGGAGCACAAAGATCACGCTCTCAAATAGAGTGGCCGGTAGTTCAGTTTTGGCTTCTGCACGTGTGTCAGTCTGGAAAGCAAATCTTTTCCTCTCAATTTTATTTGAATCTCGGCAAACATTCCAATAATAGCACTGAAATAGCCCTTGCAGATGCTGCAGAGGTCAAAAGATTTCTTCCATGGTTGCTGGAAAGGTGTCTGAGCCACGCAGCTGCGAATCACATTCTGCTCCTCATCGGGGTTTCAGTTGCCTCATGCCTCTTTTAAACCTCACAATTGTGTGTTTAAAGTTCAATAATTATGCCAGTTTAATACAGCTGGGTCCCCATTTCTGTCTATTTAACTGTCAATCAATACTGTGCATGATATGCAAACTTTTGCAAAAGGAAATTATAAATACTTGCCTATCAGGTGGCAGTTATTTCTGCTTATAGCTGCTGTCAATACGACTAACAGATTCTTCAGCAACTTTAACTGTTCAATTTTTTATTCAGTTTGTTGAGGAAAATAACTGCAAATTTAAAATACAGTAGTGCAAAATCCAACCCACGCAGAAGCGGATATTGTGGAGCCAGAAAGAAGCCAAGCACATCACCAGAACCCTGTGAACCCAACGTCTTGTGCCCTACAAACCCACTGTAAACGCCCTCAGTATTTTAACTGGAGCTATGAATAAAAAGTCGTAAAACTTGATGAAATGCTGTTTGCTGTGAACAATAAAACAGAAACCTCTTTCCACATGGTTTTACTCATCATATCACGCCTAACTGGGCATTTGTAGACTCTGTTAACAAATGCTTAGAGAATCTCACAGCCGTATATAAAATAAGGAGTCAGCAGACTTCAGGGGAGGCCAGGAGGACATGATCCTGAGCTGAGGTTGAGGAGTATTGTATATTCCTGGGAGAGCTGGTATTGACTGCTGCAAGGATTATCAGGCTTGTGTCATGAAAAACATTCAGCTGTTTTGAGCTGGAATCCTGCTGATCTACTTTCCCACATTCAGAGAGGTGTGTGGTTGCTTAAGGAACTGTTTATCCCTTAATTTATTTTTCACGAAGGGTCTCTAAAAACAGTATTTCTAGTAGAACATACATAACTAGAGCAGAGCTACGTTATATGGATTGTTGCTGTATGGTGGGGAGTACAGTAGAAGTGACTGCAGATTTTGGCATGGTTTTGATTTTTGGCTCAATACTAGGAATACTAGACTTTCCCTTTACCAGAATACATGATAAAAATCCATATTACTTTGAATTCCATGATAACTATAGTGTTTATGATGGCAACGTTTCTCCTGGTCTGCCTCTTGAGAAGTTTTTTCCTTGTCTGCAAGTAGAGAATCAGTGCTCAGAAACACATTTTCCTACTGCAGTACCCCACCAGTCCCAGACATGCACATAGCAGAACTGCTTACATGGTGCTGGGTTGACTGGGTGAGGCCTCACAGTTAGGCTCTGGTTCCCAGCAGGCTCTCAGCAGAAAGGGGCTGTTCAGGGCTTCAAGTTTTATGACCCTTCCTTAATAACAAAGCAATTTAGCAGGATCGGCAAAGAATTATTGGACTTACAAGTTAACTCTATACTTGAGAATCAACGTTTAAATAGTTCTTGACTAGTCCTTTACATTTTCTTTTTTGGTCTGTCTTCAACATAGAGTGCTGTGTAAGAATAAACAGCAACTTTATTGTATTATGTTTTTATTATGAACAACTCCCTCCAAAAAATTCTCAATAAATATTAAAAAAACCTCATGAAGCCTTAGATATTAAGCCACAATAAGAAAACAGGTGTTTTCAGACTGAAAAATGTAACAGTTGGTTCTCACATCGATTCTTTAGCCCCATGTTTCCGCTCTATTTGCCAAAATGAAAAACATTGGACCTTATAACCAGAGCAGCTCAAAACCAGTACAGTGAGCTATCCAGTTTAAATACAAAGCCAACTGATATCGATTCCAAATCAAATCAGGGTTCAATATGCACACTTAAGGACTGCACACTTTCCTTAAAAATGCTCTTCTCCCACCTAGCAGACTTTGCAGGTTTGTGTTCTGAAACAAAGGCTATGAGAGATGCTGACTAGGTTCCAAAGTGCACCTCAGCAAATTTAAATTGTGTTCCGGGGTTTGTAGGAGCTCTTGGGTTGCAGGGACATATATGACATGTGCGTGTTGCAGTATTCCTGTTGCAGGCATTGCTGTAGCCCGGCACGACGGGGAGGGAACTGCAGGTCGACGGGCCTTTATTGCTACTCCCTCGTGTTGAATACCAAATTGGCTGTGAGCCCTGATGCACAGATCCATTAAACATGACACCTTTTGTCATTTCACTTCATTTGCGGTAGGAGAACACCTTCAAAGCAGGAGGGGTCTCACTTGGAGGTCATATCTTTTTCAGATGAGCCCGTCCATTTTCTTGTCATGCTTTACTGCTTTACAAAGAAGCTCTATTCTTTTTTTTAATGAAAAACTGCTATTTGCTGTTTAGTGTGAGTCTGACTGACAGTAGCTTTAACAAGGGTTTATAAACCAACATTTTGCTTGGTCTTTATTTTAATCTGTCATTAATTCCCTTGTAATTAAGGAGACAATCTAGACAATCAAGAGCCAATAATTATATATAATTTAAGTATCCAAGATGCAATTGTTTAATTACTTTTTTAAGGTTTCCAAAGTGTGACTGAATTTGCTTTACAGGTAATTAAGGATGGTAGTGTTTCACAAATAGGGCGCACTGTTTCTTCGCTGTGGTACGATGGACATTCGTGAAGCAATTATAAGGTTGCCAAGACAATTAAACCCTTAATACAGCTGGATTTCCATGCACAGAGGAAAATAACAACAAAGTCACTTCGGTTGAATGCCTCTCAAATGGATTTACCTTCACCTTAGCTGAACAGAAATTGTAATTGAAAATTAAAAAGCACAAATGGGGCCCAGGATGTAAACATCAGTCAGTCGGTAATTCCAGAGACTGTCTCTGAAACAGGGGCCTGCAGTGGATTGTGAAACACTAAAGGGGGGGTCTGCGAGTGTGTCCATCTTACATGCTGTTTCCTCCAGGTACCACATGGTCCTAGACTGACCACTACCTGACTGTCCAGTTCACTGATCTGGGGAAACAGCGCATCAGGTTTATTCAGCTGCACTGACTTAGTCTCCAGGAGAACCCTTAGTAACATTTACATTAATTCATTCATTTACCTGACACTTTTCTTCAAGCAGCTTACAATGATTTATTTATTTACACAGTTGGGTGGTTTTTATTGGAACAATTCAGTTTAATCACCTTGATCAAGGGTGTTAGTGCAGGTGGTGGAATTCAAACTTGCGACCTCTGAGCACAGCGGTGGCGGCTCTAACCACTGTGCTCCCTGCTACTAACAAGACTAGCTGCGTTACCCAATGCTCTCCAGGGGTCAGTCAATCCTAGAAGTGTACAGGCTTGGAAACCTGGGAGATTCCAGAAAGCCCTGTTGATACTTGTGCTGCAAATGTGGCTTCAGTCATTTGAAATGCATCAATGGATACAATATCAATCCCGAGAGCCTCTGAGAAAACATGTCCTTTGGAATATACTCAGTAGTGTCTTTACTTCCAAATACCTTCTAAATGGCATTGGGCTTAAAATGCAGATTGTGATCTTGATACTTGAATGGAAAAGGATTGCAGTGGGGTGAGGGTTCCATAAACAAAGTTGTGCTCAACAGACATAGTGCCCTTGTCATGTTCATAGGGTTTTCCTCTGGGGGCTCTGTCTTCTTTCCACAGCTCAAAGACATGGGTTTCAGGGGAATTGCGAACTTAAACTCTTGTATGTTATATTGCTCTGTTGTGTATATGTTAGGTAACTAGAAGTACCAGAAATGCAGTAGATGTAGCTGCCGGGCAACATAGTGGTTACAACCGATACCTTACCCTCAAAAGACCCACATTTGAACTTGGTACTTACCCTGAACTGCCCTGGTAATTATCCTATTTTTGTAAAGGGGCAATTTGCTTTGAAGAAAAGTGTCAGTTAAGTAAGTTAAAACATAAGCCATCTTGTAAAAATGGATGCAGCTAGGAGTTATTAATAAAAAAAATTGAATATACAAAATACAGATTCAGGGGTGATACTTTAAAAGACCCTTACAGTGACTGCGGCTTTGCTGGAACCTGCTTGTGGCAGCAGATATCCTGGAGGATTCGCACCAAGGTCTGTGTGCCTTCATTACTGAGGATAACAAACACTATATGAAAAGCTATGGGTCTTGTAGATGGAGTAAAAATTAGTGAGTCATGTTGGTCCTCTGTTCCACCTCTCCCTCCTGTACCTTAACCGGTTTCCAAATTACAGTAATACATTATGACAAGTGCATGCTCCTTGTAAATTGAATTTATACACTAGGTCATATTAGATTGCTCGCTTTTATAATGGTATTTTGGACTTCGACAGTGAATTTCAACTTTCCCTGCGAGGCGTTTTTAATACATACTCTCGCTTTCTCATTATTTCTGCCATGTTTCCTACAGCAGGTGCAAACGCACAGTTCCCTTACAAAGTGCTGTGCTCCTGTCGGGTGTCAAGGAATTAATATAATGAGGTGCACAGCAGATTAAATAACAAGATTTTATCAAGAAACCACAATATTTTGCTTTACACTCTTAAATGTTACAAAAGTTCTCCTGAAAGATATGTTCTACATCCTGTTTGTTTCATAATGTAATTGCACCTGCTTCGCTTTAAGCCGTGAACGTTTAATTTGGATGGACTGAACAAACAATGCCTATGAACTCCAAATTTGATCCCTTCCTTCAGAGGCAAGTTACATCTGGAAAGGCTTATTTTTAACACATATTGGTTTGGACAGTTGCATTTTTATGTAGTGTCACACAATCTATTTTGGACACACAATAAGAAGAACTCTCTAAAACTCAGTTGAAAGATATAACAAAAAGGGACATATGGCTAAGCCGTGAAATGTAGTTGCATGTAATGCTTTGCATTAAGCCTGTTTTAAATACCTCAATTATTATTATAACAGGAAGATTCTTTTGTAAGTATCCTATAGATTCTGTTGGGACCGTTTATGCAGTTCGCGTGGATCTCTGGGATCACATTGAACCGCATTGTCAGGCTGTAACATATGCCCAATTGTCATGGCACCAAGGCCGAGCAGCTTCCAGCATGTAAGAGTGGAGAGACAAAGTGAGTGAGAATAAAGAAGGAGAGCCCTGTGATGACAGCTGGGCGAGAGGCCATAAAAATTGTGGCATCTTGTCAAGGGGACATATCAGAAAGTCAAAGACAACAGGGCTCAGAAAGAAAAATATTTTGCACATGCTACCTGGATTTTCTTCATCTTTGAGTTTCCTGGTTCCCATCTGAATTCTCGGTTGAGGCTATTCAATTTGTATTTATAAACTCTGTTCTGGTTCTTCCCCTTATTACAGGTAGTGATGTAGACAGGGGGCTGACAGAAGGCCCCCATTGTGTAGTGTCTTTCAGTTAAACTGCAAAGAGCTCAGGTTTATGGGGATTCATGTTCACGTTACAGCGTAGTTTCATAATGAGAGAATGTTCAAAAAATTAAACATATTTCCAGACATGGAGTTTTCAAATGCCTTGTATTTGGCAAGCTGGACCTAATATTTGAGAAATTGGAAAGGGGGGTTGTGCCCTATTTGATCGCTAGTATAAGATATAATCAAGGCATTCAGATGATCTTGAAACGTTTTTGCGCTGTTTGCAAATATACATCCTACATGTTTAAAGTCTAAGGTGAAATGCATCAAATTTGAGGACATATTTTGTATTAAAGAAAACAGTTGTTCCTGATATTAAATTTCAAGCTGCTTTATGCCATGTGGGTCTAATTAAACCAAATGTCTTTCCTAAAGAACAGATTTAAAATAGAACTAGAACCCCTATTAATCAGTATTCTTTCTTCCTCGTCTGACTTCTACAGTTTTAATTAAAAGTCCCCTGGAATAGCAGCCTGCACATGTCATTTCCAATTTGAAGGCTCACAGTGTAACTAGGACACTCATTATGTAGTATATTTGAAATGTGCGAGTCCCCAAACACCTTTCAATTACCTCCACTGCAAACCTACAGTCTACACAGCAAAACGGCACATGTCACTCAGCCAAACACATCATTAACTGACTTTGCAAATTCTCCAAAAGCACAGGTGCCTCCATATGACATAAACTGCCGATGGCAGGCTCACTGTATTTTTTATGTTGGAATATCATGTGTTAATGACACCTTTGGAAGTCTAGCTCTTGCCTCGAAGCCTTTAGGTCCGTCATACGTTTGTTCGAAATGAACAGAGAATAAAAGAAGTCAGGATTCCATTCTAGGTTGAGGGGCTCAACCCACATTCTGAGAACTATCATTATTCCTTCATTTTGAACCTCTTTCCCAGTCTGCTTTTTAACCTCGAGGCCTCGGTGTTATCAGGCACACTTGCTCCAGCTATCTAATTACATTCTGTGTTTGGACTTGGAAAGCTGGAGTATGATGTGCCAGCTTTGATCCATGCTCATTTTTGACTGACTTACAGCCATTTTTCCTCATTGATATGCAAAAATTGTGATAGACAAGGTCAAATTAGGAATGTTTCTACTTCAGCTGCAAGATGGTGGAGAAACATTCCACAGAAATATGTTTTCTGGCAGCATGAAAGTGCTAAATATGTATTTGCTGGCTGAGGTGTATAAGTACTATTGATTTTCTGGTGAAAATTTGATACCTAAAATGTTCCATGTGAACTGAAGTTTTCTGAAGCAATTCAGACTAAATTAGGCATCCCAAGGAAGTTCCAGAAGGGGGACTGCAGTTATCTGGATCAGCACCTCGGTAATCACAATTACTGTCTCAATAAGGAGAAAATATCATTCAGCGTTATCTTACCATAACAATGGTGTAGTACTGTTTGCCATCCATATGAAATCAATCAATTTTCCAAATTAAATAGATCAGTCTCCCGATCCTGCATTTTTTAATGTGTTAATCTGCATTCTACATTCTGTTTTAACAAACAGTGGGTAGTTTGAGTGAGGAATGCGTAATACTGTTATAAACGTACAGAGGAGAGGTCACCTGGTACATAAACGGAAGATCAGGACTTACTCTAAAGAACTCTTTGGTTGAGCCTGAGTCCAGTGTGCCATAGGCTATCTCTGTTTGCTTTGCGAGATCCTCCGCACTCTCAATGGGTGAGACCATCCTCTCCACGGTGAGGAAGGCAGCCAGGTTGGCTGTGTAGGATGAGATGATGATGAGGGTGAAAAACCACCATACACCTCCCACGATTCTCCCTGACAGGGACCTGTGAGGGACGCAGAGAAGAACAATACTTTATTGAGGCAGGGAGGCCTTTCCTCACAATGCAGTGAGATGCAGTTAAAGATGCAGTCTTAGACCACAGCATGTCCACTTAGTGTTGCCACTAAAAACCCCACTTTCACCCTCTGGAGTACTGTGATCATTGGTCTGTTGCCCAATGAGTTCATATTCATTTGCTGGATCAGTGTTTAAACACCTTGAGCGGACTGCAGCGGTTCAGTTCAACACACACTGCAACATAAACCTCGCAACAGATGACAAGGGTACTGATTTCCTTGTACCGAACAATACTTTGTTTAAAACCTTACAATTATTATTCACTTAAAATTATTTTCCAAGTCAGGGAACAGCCTGCAGTTCAGGAACCCCCTGAATCAACAATCTTCAACATACAAGTTTTTTGCAAATACAGGTGACGTTGTTTAACAACCTTTATTGAGCTGTGACTAGAGCATCAGCAACAGCAAATTATGATTACAACATTTTGGTAAAACTAATGATATAAGTATGTAAAATTGTGAATTTATTGTTATTTTGTCACATTGTGGAAGTCCTTATGATTCACAACATATGTTTATGGACAAGAACAAAAAATGTGAAACTGGAAAATCTGACACTCATTTGTACGAAATATGTTTAAATAAAAATTAAATAAAATGGCGCCACAGCAGGAATCTAACTATTAGTTTTGTTTGTAAAATAAAATTTGTTGCTGGGTCAAACAGTCATGGCCTCAGAATAAGCATACATCCCCAGAGTCCTATTCAACTGATAGACAATATTGATTAATACATTTAGTTCATTGCTAAGATTTAAAAGACAACTTTCAGAGCACATAGACTCGGAGATGGATAGACTGATTTTTTTCAGGGGTTCGTTTCTACAGTAAATGTCTTGTGTTTACCAACATATAGGTCCATATTCTGTTAAATCTTTTGAACATTTTACATTTTCATTTATATGACGGAGTTTGAAAATGAGGTAGTTTCTTCTTAATGTATTTGTTAAATGGAATTCTCCATGAAGGGAAATGGATGAACTTAAGTAATGAACTGCACTTTATTGTGTTCAAGCCTGTTTTTCTATACATTAAACATCACTTGTTTTGTGTTATCTTTGCTAGGCTGTAGTAGTATAATGTTCATCTTTTGGCCTCAGGAAGAACAATGACTACTACTGCTAGCAGTCATCTTGGTATTTCCACAAATAATGCTAATGATAGTTTAATATTTTGCTAAAATTATGAGACCCTGCAATGGACTAGCATACCACGAGAGGTATACCCTGGCTGGACTAGTACCCTAAGGTTCAGATAAGACTCCAGACTGCTGCAACCTGGCCTTAGGATAAGTAACTGCTGACAGTGAGTAAGAAATTATCTGGGAATAAAAGGTGTTTTGGCCATTTTAAATCAATAGAAAGGATGCCCTGTAAAACTAAAGAAATGTGTGACCCATGGAATTCCATTGTTAAAAACACATAAGGATTTCCACGATGACATAAAACTGCTGTTTGTCGGCAGGGGGGTATAATGGTTAGTGCTGTCACCTTGCAGTCAAAAAGTTTTGACGTTCAGAAACCCAAACCTGCTGCCGTTGCCTTACGCAACGTACTTGCCGAATGCTCTAGTTAACCTTACCCCGTTGTTTAAATGGGCAAATATTTATAAATAGCTTAACATGCAACCCTAACATGGTCAGTAGAAAAATAAAAACAATAGTAATAAAAAAAGGAGAATGGCTTAACAAGCAGTAGCTACTGAACTGCTTTCTCAGCAGCCCTGAACTCTTCCTGTGAGCTTCCTCTCGACAAAAACTGATAAATTTTAGCAGGAGCACCCACATTTCATGTCCTCTTTTCTAGGCAGTTGAAAGCCTACTAGTAGCAGTCAGGAAAAGTGTGTGAGAATTTTTTGAGTCACATTAATTTACAAGTCATTTCAATTTCTATATAGCAAGCCTTAGCAGTATGAGATCAATTTGTACCTTTTTACACTGGTTAGAAAAAGATATTCAGTTTGAATTAAAAATGGTTGAGTTGCCCATTGTCTGTCGCAGCCAGAACGTGGCGATTGGCATTATTCAGTCATTCATCTTTGTGTTAATCAGCATATTCATCATCTTTTTATTTATGCTGGGACCTCCCATGGACTGCCACTGATTGCTCCCGCTGAGGAACATGGGATGCTTGTGCAGAATGATCTATGGCAGTCCACGCTACAAAGGGGGGGCTAATTAAATGGCATCCCTGCTGTCAAGGGGAACAACAACCTGAACAATGTCCTTCATTTTCAGGTGCTAGTTGACAGATGAGTGGATAGATGGAGAGATTAGAGGATTAAAGACAAGTGTTTCAGAATAATTGAGAAAAAAAAAACTACTGGGTGTCTGGGTGAAGCTATGGTTTCAGAATTAGATAGGTGCATACCTTTTGAACTATAGTCTACATTTCTGTGATTTCCTATATTTATTTAGCATTAAAAAGAGTGATGTTGATGAAGTGCAATAACCAGTAAACACATGCTCGCAAGCTTCAGTGTTCTGAGTAGCTGAATGGCAGCTGGGTGGTATGATAGATAGCACTGGATTCGAATCTAAGTCTGATGGATGGAGTTGCCTATCAATGCTTTGATTTCCTCTCAGAGTCTTTAGAGATGTTTCAGGTGAACTAATGATTAACCTTCCTTTAATGTGTGACTGTACAAGTCTAAAAGTTTGTGCAAGGACCCTGCGGCATGTCTGATGTTTCTGGGATCAGTGCCAGACCCCCGGGACCCTGCCCTGGACAAGCATTTATTGACAATGAATGAAAGAAAGATGAAAAAATAAGAAACATCCTTGTGAAATCTGCAGTCCTCGACCTGGTGCATGTAGAACAGTCACGAAGGACACTGAATAATCATGGGCGTGATGGTGAATGTCGGAAGTAACAAGGACAGATGGAGGGGGCAGGAAAAAGAAATACATGCAGCATAGCATCAAGTACAATGACAAATAAATTTGGCAGGGCAATGGATGGTATTGGAGCAACCAACCTTGGTGAAATGTCGCATCCTTGCTGCATAAAAGCTCCCAGGGAAAACCATAGACTATTAAAGATGCCAAAGTCATTTGGTGGGTCTGGTGGGGTCTGGGGATCTTTGGCTTCATCATTTTCATCCAGGTGCCACTCGTAAGGGCTGAAGCGACTGACGAGGAACAGGACCACACTGACTCCAATATAGGCAAACACTATACACATCCAAATTTCGTAGGCCAAAGGATCGAGGAAGGAAAACACTCCGGGTTTGGATTTTTGGGGCTTCTTTATCATAATGGAGATTCCCAGGCTCATAAAAGGCTTAGAAAAGTCAATGACTTCTTCTCGAACCAGCGTTATCGTTAATGGTGCAACGGCAATATCTGCTCTCTGGAAATGGGAACATGCATGGAATGTGTTAGTCTTCAAGGTTCAGCAATATTCAACAGTGCTAGAAAAGTCCAGTAAAGCATTCACAACTCCACAAACAGTTTAACCTCAAACAGATTTTGAAACTAATCAAAAGGTCAGAACGTGTATTCAAAGGAACTTCTGTTAAAAGTATACATCAGTTGTACATGAAAATGTTACTTTGTGGTATACTGGATAATAACACAAATAATAGTGTGGCTTTCCATGTCATTGAAAGAAAGAACTTAAAAACTCTTTCCATATTTAATGTATTTTAAGTGTTTCTCTAGGTATCCAGATGAGTTTGGTTGGCCAATTTAACCAGAATTTGTTTTTAAATTAAACTCACCCTCATCTCAAATCCAGAAATGCTTCCATTATACAATTAATAACACAATTTCTTCAAAATCCCTATTTCATAGTAGCAATTTATGCTGTTTTTGTATTTCAAGTTCATATTACCATAATGGAAAATTCCTGCACAACTGGTCATCTTCTCCTTGTTTACTTCTTTTCTAACTGGGTGAAGTCAGGCTAGTTTGAGAACAACATGGCATCAATCAATACTATTCTTCCACTCACACTTTTGAGTCATTGACTCAAACTTTTGTTTTCCAAGTTCTCCAATCCGTCTCAAACCTTCTTCATTGGCACCCACAGCTTTGAACAAGAACCTTTTAATCATTAGAGCCTAAATCAAAGCCTAAAATCCCGGGAAGGGATACGTTACAATAGCGAAAGAAAACAGCTTGGTGACTATATTTGTTTGTTCTCTGTTTTAGTTAGAACTCTCTCTATGGTCTTCTCAACATATCACTGCATCATTTGCATATAAATTGCTAATTAGAGACCTAAATGATTGATTGTTAATATAGAAAGGTTTCTCAAAGCTTATATGAGGGATATGAATATTAGTAGATGATCATCTTTCTCTCTTGCAGTTCTCTAGAGAGGACTATACTCTGTTACTTTTCCTGAAAGTTTAAATGACTGTTTTAAATTAGTCTTTTTTTTTTTAAAACATGATCAGACCAAAAAAAAAAACCCAAAAAATGAACTGGGCCTCAGTTCCACTCAGCTGCTCCTTATCAAATCTTTGTCAAACATACCCTCCAAATGCACTGGTTTTATTATTTGCATTACTTTTTATCCTCCGAGCCACATTTATTGAAATGCACTCGTGCAGAAAGTATTGTGCCCAAACAAAAAAGAATGCAGTTGAGTTCAGCTAGTTGAGGAGGTGATTTATCAAACAGCCCCCTTTCGTGATATGCATTGATTCATGAAGGACACTAGCGCTTGTTTCACCCTCGTCTCATACATAGCTAATAAGAAAAAAAAGGCAAAAAAGACAAGCATAAAAAATGGAACATTTCAAAAAAAGAAGTGAGAAGAGTCAAACGATAAGTGTTTCTCCGTTAATGTTACTGATAATAGAATTGTTGTGCTATTACTGTCGTTTAATTCTAATGAGGAATGTGGAGACAGTCAATCAATATTGGCATAAACAGTGCTCCTGAGGGCATTTTTTTGCACATAACCTTTAAAAGATTACTAAAATCAAATTAATGCTACAGTCAAAAGGTCAAAAGACAGATGAATCATTAGTGCTTTCTGTCCATTGTGAAATACAAATGGTGGCATTCTTTCAAATGCCTAGTGAGCAGCTGATGGGGAGCCTTTCCTTCTTTATTTGTGTAACGTGGAGTTTTCCAATTTATAGGATAATTTTCTAATGTTAGCACATCAAACCAGGCAATCTTTCTCACTGATGGTTAGGAAATTGAACAGATGAGCTAGCCTAACTCTCATACATTTTGTATATGGGATGCTCCATGATTCCGAGCACAGCGGAAGTCCAGCTGAGCACTTTCAAACACCTATCCTTTTGCAGAGAGTAACAAAGCCTTGATACTGCTTTTCAGATAGCATATATTTGTGATTTCATAAAATAATCGCTGACGATTGTCTTGTAATCATCTGAGGTCTAATCAGAAGTTAAGTATTTAACAGCATTTATTTCTGTTCAAATCCACGCAGTGCAGGCGCTAAATGGTTGTAATTTCCCACATAAATCAGCACGTTTTTGATTTGATGGTCCTGATAATGCACTTGTTTGATCCTATGGGGCTGGGAAAGGAAAGGCATCAAATATTAGTACTGAACTGTACGTCTGAAACATACTCACCCCGTACACAAGTTCACCCACCATCCCATTCCACGTTTTGGTCTCAGGGTCTCTCGCACCATACTTCCCGTCCATCACAATGGACAATTTGTACTTTATCCCCACATGTTTCGCAATTTCAGAAGCTAAATCGACACAGTAGCCTTCATACTTGTCGTTCCCCTCCAGGTGCATGTGGTTTTTCTTGTACATCACATAAGGCGCTTCCTGTCAATCAGACACAGGATGGTTTATGGTTGCAAAAGCAAACTGGATTCTGTCCTGCTGGCTAAGTCCACTGCCCTCGAGGCCTCATGCTAGCATGCTTCCGTGAATCACAGCACAAGAACAGGTGACAACGTAGGACAAAAACAGCCTGCCCTCTGTTGGGGGTCAAGGGGATTGTGGGTTGGTAGGTATTGGGAAGGAGGTGAGAGTTTGAGCCGATGCACAAATGCATAAAACCTCCACTGCAGCCACATATACAGCAGATGCCAAGTTAGCAGATTAGCTAGAGGGCTGCTCCCTTGGTCCCTCCCACCAACTGTTTTTTACCCCTCAGACCAGGTTGGAGGGCTGCTGGGTGGGGCCTGCATTTGTCATGCCTCAGATTGGGAACACTTTCCCATTCATAAAGTAAATGGCAGAGACTGAAGAGGGATCAGACCGTGCTGGTAGTTTTTCGGTATCATCAGGCATGTCGCATCAATGCGCAGAAAGGCTGCATCATTCCATTTAAAAGAAAAATAAACTCACCATAGCTGAAAAAGAAGCATCGTACAAACTGTATGCTAGGATAGTGCGTGCTTTCTTTTGATGCTTTTTGCATATATTTCACATAATCATGACCAAACAAAAGGACTGTGCACAGAGAAAACACATCTCTATAGGAGCCAGGAACTATTTAGGATGCTATGGGGCATTCAATGGTTTGCTTGTTCTGTGCTGAATGTACTGTATCTCCCTCATCTCCTTTGAGAATGAAATGCTGCTTTGGGCATTAAACAATGTTTTTGTATCAATGATTGCACTAGGAAACTTTTTTAATCATTGCTTGTGCGTGAAGGCAGGGGACCTTCAAGTCATATTAATGCTCAGATCACAGCGAATCTTACTGGCAATTCTCCAAACTCTTGGAATCTGCACAACTTTTTGAGAAATGGCTCTGGCGAAAAAAACCGTATATACACTCACTGGCCACTTTATTAGGTACACCCATTCAGTAGGAGCCTCTTTTGACTCCAGACCAGCAGGGGTTCGGCAACGAGGTGCTGGACTTGATTCCACAGGGTTCTTTGCCCATGGTGGTTTGGCAGCTTTGCTGTTTCTGCAGATTTTTTGATGGCACATTCATTTTGCTAACATTACGTTCTACCCCATCCCAAAGACATTTTTTTTGACTTGAGAGGTGAGACAGTATAAGCTATTGTAATAAAGTAAGGTAAAGTACTGTCATGCTTGTGGACCTGTACTCACACATTTAACACATTTTTGGCTGTGCGTGAAATGCTGAAACTAGAGCAACTGCCATCAATGGTCAAGCTGTGCTCAAAGTGATTTAGACCCCATGTCTTGTCTACTCAAATGGTAATTCAGGTAACACCTGTACCTCTAGACCTGGTCTGTGTGCTTCATATACTGAGTTACAACCATGTGCAGCTTCACTGTGCAGTGCAAGCTGTGTGTATAAACAGCCATGTGAACCTAACAAAGTGGTTGCTGGGTGTACTTTCTTGCTTAAAATACAGTTATAGGAGGTAGAGATGGGAATGCAAATGTTTAGAGACAAGTACTTGAGAGTAAAACTCAGATCAATCCTTTTTTTGCCATTTAAAAATGGACCACATGTTTGACCACAGTGAAAATGTTACTCCCACCACTTCTCTGCTGACTTGTGCTGTGGTTCAGTGATGGATATCAGTAGAGCCACGGGTCATACTTCAACACAGAACTCCTGAGAGCAACGCAAAATAGATTTGAGTTAGGGGATAAAAACCAAAGGCAGATGTCTGAAGTTGTTTATACCCCTTGCTCAAAAATCAGCTCTTTTGCTTTGCCAGAAGAAAACCATTGGACTTTTCCAGGTTGTTTCTTGCTTGTTAATTTGCCCTGTGTGTCACTGACCATTTACTTGATGAGAAAAGAGAGGTTTACTTACGTACGCACTCTGTCTATTTTGATGAAGTAAATGCTACTGTTACCATTACCAAAGCCGTTATTGTGATGTCACTGCTACAACAGGCCACTGAAGTTCGGAAAATCAAAATGCTTTGGCACCCACACGGGTACAGTTGAAACACTCTGTGGTGACTGTTTCAACGTGTAGTGAGTGGATGGAAAGCAGCAGAAAAAAAGCACCTTTTTCTACCCGCCCAGGACAGAATGTATCCATCTCGGAATAAACACCTTGACCTTGAGTGGCAGAATTAGTGGAACATTTAAAACAGCATGGAAAGTGTACCATAATAGTAGTGACCACAATTGTTCGGTTTTCCACAGATGATTCGTTGGAGAGCTGCTGATCCATAGAATATACAAATCTTTCATACTCATTCCAGTAGCCGATCTGCAAGGGACACACACACAGTTGTCATTATTAACAAGAGTTCTTAATTTTTTCTCCTCTTTATTACCAACAGGGAGGATGGTGGTGAGGAACAAATCCTATTAATTCGTGATTGCAAATGTGTGCTGAGGGCCCCATGTCCCCATCTCCTGGGTTTGACACAGGGTGCTAGGCCCTGGCTAAGGATGCAAACTAGGAGTGGCCAGTGCTTGAAGTGGAAAGAAATAAGTGAAGGTACTCCACTTATTGGCACGTTGGCTTGTATATCTGTTTGTATCAGCAAAATATTTAATATTAAAACATCATTTTCTTAGTGAATGAAATATACAGTTGATTTCCACAACATGTATGACGGTAGGAACACACTGCATGAGCCAACTTGCAGCCCACCTTGGTGCACCCTAGGTAATAAAATGTAGACATGAGGGTTATTTTGAATAATCTCCTTGTTCTACAGCAGTGTTTTGCTGAGAGAGCAGCTCAGCCAGAGAATCTGAGTGTTGAGGGGCATAAGAGAGTACCAGCCGTGTATAAGAAGTGCCCGTATGCCAGAAACAGTCAAAGATTTTTACAAGGCCAAACGTAGACATGCTGGCACTGTGTACCAATGAGTACAAGCCCACTTCAAGCACTGAGAATGACCCTCTCGTACAACACGTCCAGTCAAATAAACCTACCGGAGATTTGCCCATAGAGAACATACTCTTTATTCTGTCCTGAAAACATAACCTGCTTTAAATAAATATCTGTTTTATGTGAATGTGTACACTAATAATGAGTACCAGGAGGTAAAAAGTGGACTAATATTTTATATATACATGCAGATTTCATACTATTCTTATCATATTTTATTCAGACTGTGAAAATAAAAGCTGAGCGAAAACTGAAACTGTATTTCTGGAAGGTTAATTCAGTTTGTCGGCAGATAATCAGGAGATCAGCGTGGTACCATTAAATCCATAATAAGTTTTTTTTTTGGTTTCTGAATATATGATCATTTGTGTTTCCAGTTTTTGCTGTCCTTTTCTATGATTTGACAACTTTAGAATGGAAAATGATTATCCAGTTTGGCTGTAATGTTTTTCAGCCACTTTTCAGCCATTTTGAAGCTTGAATGGTTGGAAGATGTTTAGCTGACTAGCTTTCATATTATTTGTCCTTAATTTTGGGAATACTGCCATACTGGAGAGTTTGGGATACCAAGTCCCAATGAGGATACCACTTGCTTACCTTTCGTGGCCCACCTGTTTTCATCTCGTACACGTCAACGGTGTAATTTGACCTCCGACCAAAGCTGTCAAACTGGATGTTTCCAGTCATACCTTGCACTTGTACCTGCCACGCAGCCACAGAGACACACCATGAAAAATAAAACCATAAACTGCAAACATTCTTTTTTTTTAGCTGTCAATGTAGTTATTGTGAGAAAATAGCAATGGACAATGGGATTTAACCATAGGCCTCTCCATGCTGATTTCAAGAAGCACAAGAGGACCAGTGGGTGTTTTTTTACTTTTCCAGGCTGACTTGAAGGTAGACTGACAGGGGACCACAATGGGTCCTTAGCCCCTACCATTTTGAGGGCCCGCTCAATGTCAATGCCCTGACTCCAGGGCACGGCTGGGTTTGCCAGGCAGTCGCCTGCACTTCCTCTCCGGGACACATCCACTCGCTGGCGCCGCAGGTACCGGAAGGCCTCAGCAATCACCAGGATGGCATCATGGGTCAGCGCTGATGTGTACTGGAATACATCATGCACACCTGGCCTCAACATGCACTCAGTCTCATTGCCCTTTCAATCCCATCTATGAAAAAGAGTTTCTGGCCGAATCTCACTGTCTGAACAAATATAAACTCTGGATAGTCATTGAAAAAACCATAAAACATGCCCGTGGAGGAAATCCTCTTAAGCACAAATCTCTCAACTGAACAGCTCAATATTTTGTCTGCTTTGGACCTCAATTTAGTTTTAACCAAACAGAACATACTGGATTGAGTTTTATTTTTATACTGTATGAAACACACAGCTGCAGTTGTCAGAAGATGAAAGGGGAGAGACGTTCCGTATGATGACTGTAGACATGATGGTGCAACAGCGACAATTCATGGTGCGTCAAAATTTAACTCCTGCAGAGCCAAGACTTAAGTGTTTCAGATGAATTCCCAGCAAGAACTACTTCAGCCTCCTGCTACAGTCCTCTAAGATGGTAAATTTGAAGGATGTGAAACTGTACAGTGTGTTTTTCACTAATTTCTAAAGATATTACAGAACTAATTATGCAATGAAAGCTGAACCACAGGATTAAGCTTTGTGTAATGCTTAGATAAATTCGTACAAATGAGTTTTTTTAAATTTTCTTCCTGACAGGCCAGTGTCACTTGAAGAAAATCAAATTAACATAATATAAACCCCTATTCAAGGATGGACCTTATCTGTCAAAGAATTCAGTGTAAAAAAGAATACCTGTCTTTTGTCTAATTTGCTTTATATGTCACGAAACAAGCACAAAAGATGTTCCAGTTTTGTTTAATATTCAGGACTACAGGCTTTTTACAGGAAATAATGAAAAACCTGACTTGACCACACCAGCAGGTCCAATTGCATTATTGTATTATTGTATTATTGTATTATCCGTAATCACACTGTATTCATTGGCAGCGAATAATAATTTTAGCACCACCTGCATGTTATTTAGGTTTACATGAAGCCCCCCCCCCCACTCTGGACCCTCAATGCAAAGATTTATTACTCAGTGCTTAAGATGAATATGATGTGTTTGTGTGCATGTGAGTGAAAGCGAGCGATAAATTCTTTTTATTTTAACATGATGCACAGAAATCAAAGCATCCATGCGGAGACAAATGCACACTTCTATTTAAAACATTATTACCTAAAATTCCTGGTCAGGAGCTGCTGCCAAGTAGATTCTTATTTGATTTATACTTTATTAATTGGATGTGCTTCAGACTATGCAGGAATAATCAGAGGCTCTCATAACTGCTGGTGAATTATTGAGGAAAAATGTGGCTCGGTAGTCACAAAAACCTTGCACTTGTGCACTGATTAATGCTGTAATCTACCTTTATCATGGCTGTTGATAATATGTGAAAATATCATTCTTTGTCATGTTTGGAGAGGTATTTGCATGTATTGTTCATGTTAACTAGCTCTCATATAGAAGACTCTACCAATCTGTTTTACCTGCTAGGGACACATACTTTATCATTGTGAACACCTTGACAAACATTAATTGTGTCCTTTGAACATGAGGCTCTTTTGTTAATACTTTCCAAGATAACTTGGTGTAATTTGAAGCTTAGCTTTGCCTTTCAATATATTGACCTACTGACAGACTAGCAAACAGCAGTCAGTGTGACTGGAGTGTCCATTAATGGTGCTTCCTCAGAAGGGTGCTTAGGCAAAGAGAAAGAAACAATGAGATAGATAGATAGATAGATAGATAGATAGATACATACATACATACATAGTCTGTAGAATGAAATGAGAGACTGTCCAGTCAGATTTGGCTGCCATAGACCTACCTTCAGCGGTGTGTTCCTTGCTTCTGGGAATTCTCTTTCATCCAACCTGTCCCAGCGCTGGAGAAACTGCTGCACAATGGGATTTTCAGGGTTGATTATCTGAAACCCGGTTATGTTCGCTCCACCAAGAAAAACCTTGTCCAAGCTCACGTTGGAGAAGCCCTGTCACCAGAGAGAAGAAATTCAAATAAGTCTAGAGCAGAATTTAGGGAATGAAAGAATGAAGAAGTCTAGTCCTTTTGTTCTCATGCTTTTTTCAAGGCAATCTCTTGAGAAAAGTGTCAAAATCAATGGAAATTACTACTGTGTTCAGATGGGGTTACATAGCTGGTAACACTTAACTTTTTTTAGACCAAGGAAAAATATGGATTGCTACTTTCTTGGCAATGTATAATATGGTCACTTAAGAAGTTATTTATGGCTCCCATTTCCTTCATGTCTATTAGTATTGAGAACAAACACCTAACAAATTTGATAGAATTGAATGTTGTTGACTGGGATTCGAAATGTGGGTAGATTAGTCCACTGTGTTTTTTTCTTCTTTTCAAGAACCACTCCAAGGACAGCTGAGTGTCATTTGGGCTGACTGTGATGGACTCAATAAATCAACGGCCTCAGGAAAGGGAAAGGAAAAGACATTAATCAAAGTGTAAACATCAGTTACCACGATGTCCATTTTTATTGGAACAGTCAGTGGGGCGTTTTCACTGTTGTTTCAATGTGTGTCAATACTCACCAAGTTAGCCAGGATGTAGTGGTAGCCCCGGCTGTTCTTTCCAAGAGCGACAACCTGTAGGAAACAACCGGCTGTGGGTCAGAACAATGAGTGCAACTTTGCTAAACTTTTGCCATTGACTATTATTTTTGTAAAAAATAATTCATTCTTATGCCTTATAGCATGAAAAAAGCACACACACACACACAAACACACAGAGCAGTACATTTCCTTTCGCTTCTGGTTTAAATGGGATGGGTGGATGGATGGACTCATTCTAAGTCCCTTTGAACTGAGGGATTTTTCAAAAAGGAGGCTCTTAAAAGCAAGCTTCCGTAGTATAGCTTTGTAGTATATATATTTTTTCACTGATTAACTAACTTTGAGGAAAGAAGCACTTTAAACACAAGAAACTGTCTTTGAAGTCTGGTTGCCCTCACATTTTCTAAAACTGTACAGGAATAAACAAAATCACCTGTATATTAAAACTGTACAAAGACTTGGGTCTACTGCACTCTCCTGTCAATAACACAAAACATTTTCTGAAATGTAAAAAAACGTGCATTTTGCTCAACTCCTTCTACTCAGGATTCAAATCTAAGAAGCAATTTACTAAATACAGACTGATCCTGGTCTTAGATTAAACAGCAGGAGTTTCAACATAACTGTCCCTGTAAACTGTGTGATTTAGTCAACGAAATTAAAAGCAAAAGCCAACAAGGTACACATTCACCTTTATGTAAGCATATCGTTTAATTGTTTTATTTTCACTGTGCAACTTACTTTCCATTTTGTATTATTAGTTAGCTGTAGTAATACTACAGGCTTTAGGTTTTATTCAGGTTTTAGATAATGAAAATATTGTTACCTAGCAACAGCCTACTCAGTTTACTCCAAGCTGAAGATGCTCTGTGTATGGTGTACCTATGTGTGTGTTTATGTGTATATTGTGAGATCTTATATATAACCCAATGAATCTGTATACATAACACCTTTCAGTATACATTCATTCTGTAAATTAAATTTTGGGATAGTGGCTGAATATCAATTCTTGCACACATTTGATATGATTTATCTGGAGGGTTCACTAATACTCACCTTTGAAAATACTGATATTAAAAGATGTCTGGCCAGTCAGTTCTAATTCTGAATTAAAGCCACCACAGTACTTTACAACTTCTGAAAAGAGCTGGACAGACAAGGCAAGCTCTCTGGCATACTGGCTGATTTAGTGCTACACTCATTGTCATAGATTCAACTTTTCAAAGTTTGATTCACAGTTGAGAAAAACCAGAATAACAATTATTAGTAAAATGGTCTGTTTGTGTGAGGATCCATATATCACAGAAAACCTTCATACATGCAAAATGCTGCATTCTTATCTACCATTTCACAATTTCACACAAGGAAGGATAATCTCTGTGCACATAGAGGAAGGCAGAAGCTCAAAGATTGCGTTTGGTATCCTGAGGTAATGGCCAACCTTATCAAAGTTAGCAGGACAAAAGCTTCAGGGAGATGGTTGCCTGCTTTTTCTTCCTTTTCCACCAGGGAAGAGTTTACAAGGGTTACTTTGCCTACTGTAATAGACGGAAAGCATCTAAATTGCTTGGTCCTGCAGCACTTTGTTCTACAAATTTGAAAGGGAACATTTTTTTCAGTGCATTGGGTTTAGATCTGAAGAATGTGCTGTCTTTTGAGGACCAACTCTTGCTACTCTCGTTCTGTGATGGATGTCTCCCTGCACTGTGTGGGATCACAGTGTCTCTGAGGTGGCTGCATTGTCCTTCACACAAATTGGCATGAAATGATACCGTGCCACACTACCTTTTGTTTTATCGTTTACTGTGATATGGACACCGACAGGGCTTCCCAGCAGGAACAGAATGACGCACTTTGTTGTGCTGCCCACCCAAGACCTTGTCTCCCATCTTCACCGAGTTAATTAAATGGTCAGTTTGTCTGCCATTTATCCACGGTGGCCATATGGTGTTTTTAAGTTTCTTTTTCTGGTGAGACAGTGGGCTTATGTCTGTGTCATGACCCATCAAAAAACACCTGATATGATCTTTTCATTGCCCTCAGTCTTGTGACTGCTTCCTGTTAGCACAAAGTACAGAGGATTAGTGAAGCCTCAAGTACCCTGTGTTCATATTCAGCATTTTTATGTATTTACAGACCATTAGTTTTTTTCCAAATGGGAAATTCTCTATCAGTTTATTTCCTCTTTCGTCTGTTATTTTATTGTTTGTTAGTATTAGTATTTTTGTTTGCTTGTTGAGTGTGCAGTCCTGAAAAAATGACTCCCTTGGCATTCATAAAATTGTACCACATTGTGATTGTGATTGAACACAACAGCAAATGGAAAACATTGAATTTTTTGGTCCTTATGGGAGAATCTTACAAAAGACACTGAGGACATGAACCAACAGTTCCAATTTGCTCCTGAAGGCTGTAAGTATAGTTGGCGTGGTGGTTTTTATTGTTTTATGGTTTTAGTGTATGACATGAAGGTTCTGTTTAATACACAAGTTAAATGCTCTGTTCTCGGTGGTGATGCCATCTATGGCAGTTGAGAACGGTTTCCCATTTTCTGACCACTTTGATTGTTTGAAAACCATGATCGGTTTCCTCCATTAAGGCCTCCAGGATTTGCTTCAACAAATTGTAGCTTTCTCCCCCATTTCAAGTGGTACATGAAGGTGTTCATACATGTCACTGTAATGTGCAAAAACTAAATAATGATCCTGCTTGTGACATTTTTTGCAGGACAGGGCAGCCAGAATTACCAAAAAACCTGTGCTTTAGTGCTGCTGCTAAGTTGAGACGATATCATTAAAAAATTTGTATCGTGAATTTGTATCATGTCAGGAAATGAGAGGAACAAAGAAGTGAACGGCGGATAAGTAACCGTTAGAGGTGGGAATGCTTCAGTCATTAAGCGATAAGAAGGTTGGCAGGAACGCTTGTGTTCCATTCATTCATAAAATCGACCTTGCCTGTGTCTCGCTATGTCCTGAATGTCATTCGCAGCCTTTTCTTTACACTGCACCAGGCGTGCTGTGACCTCTTTAGCAATTCTGATCAGATCAAAGGGCACCCCCTACAAATGAGCAGGCTCCTTGGTCTTGGCTGCATCCATCTTACCCAGCTTTTCACATCACACATCTCTCTTCTCAATCTAAGCAATCCTATTAGTTCCAATTACACAAGTTTTTAAATTTCTTACACACCTTCAAAGTGAATGCATCCCTAATCCGTTACAGCTAATGCAGAGTGTTTCTCTCTGGACTCTTCCCGGGGTTTTGCAGTGGTCAGTCATGCGGTTGTTGGATGAGAGCCACTGTTACAAATACAACACTGGCCCACTCATAATACATATGTGCCCTCACTATTGCCATGAAACTGCATTTAAAGAATAAAATGAACCTGTAGAAATAAACCTGGGGAAGGTCATCTGCCAAATGAGACTAGCTCAAGAAGCAAAGATCTAACATGTTCTCCTTGGTCCCACAGACAGACTCAGTGGGTTACCCTTGGTGGAGCACAGAGAAACCTTGACATGGAAGTGAGCGGTAGGGGCTTAAAGAAGTAACTGCGTGCCAAATTAAAGAGATCAAATTCAGAGACCAATCCAGAGATCTGCTTCACATGAGTGGGCAATCCACCATTAAATACAATTCCCTCCTAAATACTTTCATCCCTTTCATTTACATCCTCACTGCTGCTAATAAACGCTGAACGCATTGCAAAGTTGAAGTGCTCCGTTGCAGCATAGATGCGCACCCGGAGACCTATGGCGGTGCTAATGTGATTTAGGTAATCAGCTTTCCTGTAAATGGATATGAGATATTTATACTATAAAGAAAATTTCCTACATTCTGTGTGCGTGACGAACTGAACAGCCCCTTATTTCGTCAGTGTTAGGCTGTGGTTTTGCTGCATGAAAAGAAATGTGGTCAAGGTTTTCCTAGTGTGTTTTGAAGTTTTTACCGAGAAGCTTTGTTGCCGAGATGAAATTAATTGGCTTATCACAATTGTCGTCTTGCCTTTTCACATTAGCCGCTGGTGCTTGAAATGATACCTTAGTATAAATGTCTATTTATTTTGCATCTTTAAACAACTGCCAGATACTATTAATCCTGAACTGCTCTGACTTAGAAATAAAACTAATAGATAGGGCTTTTCCACCAACTCTTTGGAAATCTATACCCTGTGGAATGTGTGTTAATCTGAAATGTGATCTGGAGAAATGCAATACTGTGAAATCAGTACACCATTCAATACTGCCTAATGCTGGTCCCATTAGGAAACATGAGAGGAGAAAACCATAGTCTCTGCTTCACTCAGCTTGCAGTCTACCTCCCTTTCCATCTCCTCATGGGAGAACACTGACCCCAAAGCTGTCTTCATGTCACCTTTTGTTCCCTCTAAAGAAAAGGGTTGCCCTTCCTGGAGAGAAGTTTTCATTAAAGCTTGATGGACACACATACAAGTGTTGTGACCTGCTGGCAGCCTGTACCTTGAGTCTATTGAAGGAGCTAGACAAAAACAGCTAAGAGTCTAATGCACTGTGGTGACAGGAGTATAGAAATGCATTTACTTGTCCTCTCAAATAAAGCCACAGTTCAGCTTCTCTAGGTCACTGTTTTCTTGTAGCTATCCTTCTCGAAATGCCTCCCTGGGTTGGGATGTGAAATTCTAAAGTCCAAAAATGTAGCAAAGAAATGAATGCTGCATTTATAGACTGGGGAAAAAAAATCTATTTTTATTTGTAGTTTGTATTTTTGCCATTTTGATATGTCATCTTTGTGACATATGTTTTGAACAGATCTTTAAAAACTCAGTTACCATTTTATACGAATCAGTGTCAGTTAAAAAGAGAATAAATGTGAAATGATTGGATGTTGCAGAGGTTAGGTGTTTGAGAAATAATTTTTAATAGACATTTCACATAATTAGCAACATCACAGGCGGTTTAGTGTGTTACAGAAAACTGCTATTAGTCATAGCACATAAACACACACACACGTGTCTAGACCATGGCCCAGATCCACCGCATTTATAGTATGTATTTATGAAGTACACGCCTTACAGTAAGAGTTACATTTAAATAGCTATTATGCCAAACTAAAAGGAAGAGAGGACCAAAAAAAAGGTCTACAGATCTCTTGGGGCTAACACAGAAGTTATCTTCATTTCCTCTCCTTCAGGCTGGGTTTGCACTCTGAGGCCAATATCCTGAGGAGTCCTGGTGGAATATATTCTAATTAACTGGCTGCAGCTTCTCCAGCTCGCCTTTCTTCTTGGCAGGCCTAGGTTTGTGCTTCTGTGGATTAAACAGATTTGGCTTTCCTCCAGAAAATGAACGTTGCATAAATATCAAACACGTGGTCATTACTTCTCCCCCCTCCCTTTATTTTCTTTCTCTATGAAACACGAGACCAGTTTGTCTTTTGGATTTCTGCAAAAGCTCAGAGAGATCTGCTAAAAATCCACATTTTTGCTATTTCTTTGCAAGAAACTTTTTTTTAACTTACAAAACCCCGATGAAGCATTTTCTTTTATCAAAGCACAAATGTTAAAATTTTTTTGTCTGTTTCTTCCCTGTGATATTTCTGACTTGCCTTGATGTACCTTACAATGACAAATCACTAAAGCAGAAATTTGCAACATTCATATCGCTTAATCATCCGTTTTCACACCCGAACAGCTCAGCTAATTATTTATCTGGCTCATTCTCTCTTTTTTCCCTTTGTTTAGGTCCAGTAAAGCTGTTTCTTTTTCTGTCAGTTTATATCTATTGTAACTGACAAAGAGTAATAAAACTACAGTGTTACACAGGTATGAATTACTATTGTGTCTTTCCTAAAACACACTTATTTCCATGAAAAAACTAATCATGACTCAGAACCTCATGGCAGGACAGGGAAACCATTCCCCTTCCGTGCACTGCGCACTTTCCGCCTCTCTCCTGCCACACTGTGGCATCTGTTCACCCCAGCAGCTTACAGCAGAACAGCAATGCCTGGAACATGTTGGGTTTGGCAGGAAAGCAGAGCATAATGGGAAATGGGGCAAGTTTTGCTCTTGCCCAGATGCTGGCTAAAAAAATGACACATTGATGTGTCAAGCAGAGGGGTGCAAGCACATTCCATCACTGTTTCAAGCACCAGAGACATGGTGGTGAAGAATATAATCACTAATAATAATCAGTAATAATCCACACCAGCCTGCTAGAACTTTGTATTAGCAGAAGCGCTTATACAATTAAAAGACGCTTGATTTCAGATGAAATTCCTACTTGGTGTCGCTCTACGTGGCCTTCCCCAGCCGTGTGCCTTCCTGTTGCTGAGTGCCAATAATCAGGGCCAAAACCAGTGGCATCTTTCGCTGTCTTCAAATTATTTGTGATGCAGAAAGGTTTCTGTGTTTTTTTCATTTGATGTGAACATACACATTTGGAAAGGAGAGCTCAACACTGACAAATATCTGGAGCAGTTATCATAGAAAGTCTGGTTAAACATAGAAAATGTTTGCAGTAGTGTACAGGTACTTAACCAGTTCACAAAATATCTTTTGAAAAAACTAGTTTCCACCCAGTGTACTCATACTTCTGATAGGTACTGTATATATACTCTTACAAAATAGCTTTAGTAATACTTTTAAATTTCTAAAAAAAAGGTGTTATTGTACATCTTTTAGTGAAATTAAACTCAAGTTATGGAAAAGGAAGGTCCCCATCACTCAGAATGTCCTCAATCACCACACTTTCTATGAATGAAAAGAGTCAACCTTTGTGAAAGACTAGATAATTCTCTAGGCCACGGTAGTAGAAGCCGAAGCTGAATGAGTGAAAACCTCCTCATGTGGTTTCACAATTCATACAAGCATAAAATATTTGAGACCCAGTGTTGTGATGGCTGCCATTCATGTTCTACATCAGAGCCAAAACAGGCCTTCATAGAATGTCTGCTGCATGCGCTTACATTCCTTTTCAGATGACACCATAGTCAAAGACCTTTGCTCAACTTCAATGATTGGAAACATTTTGTGGCACAACATAGAAAGGTCTTCTATCACAGAGCTGAATCAAGCATCTCTTATCTTTATCAAGCATCAAAAAGGCCACATTTTAACTCCCTGACTAATGTAAACCTGTCATCTCCTCTCTCTCCACTGCCACCAGTCCGACAATGTAGATTTTGTACAGATCTCTCATCCCTGAACAGCTTGCAGGCTCCAAACCTCTCAGAGGAGCTGTTTATTGTGGCCGCTCCCTTTCTCAGCACCTTCCAGCTGCCTCCACCAAAGCAAGGCCCCTGAGGGAGCTTGGAGGCCTCGGTAACATGAGATGTGTGCGGGCAAGGAAAGCACTCAGAATTCTGCACTGCCGCAGAACACACGCCCATGAAATAAATCATTATCATAATCATTACTGCAGTCCTCCAGAGCATGCCTCATGTCCTGGATCTGCCTTTTCTGCATGGAAGTGTTAGTCAAGAGGAGCTAGAGGTGGAAATCCTTCCAGAACTATCTGTGGAATACTCTCCCATTGTGCTTAAGCAGTTACAGTAATCACCTATGTAACTGGTTTTTCCTGTACCAAACAAACAATAGGGACCTCTGGAAAAATCGTGCTCCAAATTGGTTTGCTTGGGACAGATACAATCTCACCCAGTCTGAGAGAAGCAGACAAGTTCATCGCTGTGCTATGAATAATTTTGGGGCGCATGAAAATTATGAGGGAGGAAAAATCTGAGGGAAAATCTTGGACTTGAAATCCTGTAGTGTCTGGTTCTTCTCCTAGGAACACACTGCTTTGCAGCTTCTATTTGTTGGAGAAACGGCTGATTGCTATATGAAGTGTGTAATATCATATTTAGGATCTTCTATCTGAGGCAGGGTTACTTTTTGGAAGCTTAGTCTGCCACTGATGTTCTAACTGCATAGGAAGAGCTGCTATCATTGTGCTGTTAACACAGCAAGATGAAAATCATAGTTGCAATCTCATCCTTATTCTTTTCATTAGATACTCTTACAAAATGATAAATTTACCTTAAAAGTCTGAAAAGCAGTGTAAATTAATTGCACTGTCACAAATTATAGGCAGTATGCCATGGGGTTATTTTACAAAATTTAAAGCTCTACTCTGAGTTTTTCCTTTCCTTTGAAATTATTCTACCTTAAAATCATAGTCACTCTCAGTCACTAATGCATTAAATGTCAAACCACCTTTGTGTGGATAGTATCAAATTGTAGAACAGCCACCTTTCATGCCAAAACCTAGTTTCCAAATCCACCTCCCAGTATGGTATGCTTGAGCTAGGCACTTACCCTGAATTACTCTAGTAAAACTTGTCCAATTGCATAAGTGAGTAAGTAGAGGGAAGTAACTAGGAGGAGCCTGACCACAATGCTCAGTTTCTGTTGTCCAGTAGTCATACTCTGCCTCTCCTATATTTGGCACTATTAGGTGGACCTATGTTACTATAGCTCAGTTAGGTTAAACTTAGGTTCAAGGCAGGGTGATCACTGCCGCAGTGGACCAGTACCAGCCCAACACACAGTTTGAGACAAACACTTATAGAATTAGCTGTAACAGACTGTCCCACATAGTGAGGACATAAAGAATACTGCCTTGTCTTAACAAACTATGTTTGTCCTTCAATTTGAGAGAAAAGAATAACAGCTAAGCCATCAAAGATAAAGCCGTTAACATGCCTTGCACATAATTTGTAATGGATATTTTTCACACTCTCAAAAGCAAGTGGCATCCACAGAATGCAAAAAAATGTACTTAATGTAATTTAAGTGAGACCTACTGAGTAAGGGAATTTGCAATGCAAGAATTAAATTAGATGCAGTAAATTAATACTAAAAGGCGTTCTGTATTAAATGATGACTATGGGAATTAAATTCATAAAAACAGCTACCTCAGACTCATTCAGGATTGTTTTTCAGTGGAATACAATATATTTAAATGAACGTGAAGGAACAGTTTGGAGCAGTGGGTGGTTGCACACTCAGGAGCTGTATTGTTGCATTAGCTTCTTAGAGGGTTGGGGAAAAGGGAGCACAATTGTTTATCTGCATGAGCTACCACTTACTCTAGTACCCATCTCAGCTTCATCCAACCCTCATCCATTCCTTTGCATTCCATTCCTGTGGCAGGCTCTACAACCAACCACCAATGACATTCAGCAGACCAGGGTTCCTGCTTGCTAAAAACAAGCAAAACTGATGGACCTACAGGTCCCTGAGCTGATTTGCCAGATCTGGACCTGAGGGACACGTGCTGTTAGGCAGCCCAGCCAAGCGACCAGCCCTGTGCCTGTACCTGTTCCAGGATGTCGTTTATCCTGTCCACTTCACAGTCTATCAGGTAGCGCTTCTCCTGCCTCCGGTCCATCTCCTCAATGATGCGCCTGTATTCCTGGGGGTCTGAGGTGCTGCCCACTGATCGTGCCGTCACCTGCCAGTTGTTGGCCACTGCAGCCTCCATGATGGCTTGTAGAATGGAAAACCCTGGAGGATGAGAACATGAAATCATCTCACTGCAGCCTCACAGATGCATTTTTGGTCTTTGTGGACAAAGTCATTTTACAAACTTGAGCATTTCCCATGACTCTAATTTATAATTCTCTTTTTAATGCATTTTAATGGGGACAAACAATAACGTGGACATTGTAGAATTCCTTTTTGGTTAAAGTCAAAACAGAAGCTTACTTTCTTCACACGTTAACTTTCTCCAGTTTGTTTTTGTACTACAACTATAATTTTACATGCAATATATATGTGCGTATGCTCATTTTGGAGTAATTTTTTGCACACTGGAAATATGACTCAGTCTGCCAAAAAATTGACTGGGTTTTGAAAAACTCCTTTATATGTCACTGTTATTGGTAAGAATTTAAGCAAAATCTACAGATATGTGTTGACTTTGAGAATCCCAGGGTTACATTTGTAGCAGCACTACAACATATCGCCTGTGTGCTGTTATCCATGTTTGCTTTAGTGCTTGCGCTTGGTGAAAAGTCCACTGGTAATTTACTGCTGCAAAATCACAGTTGATATCATCAACCGAACCAAAACCAAACCAGTGTTGCAAACTAACAGAAATTTTGCATTGCTCAGTGTTGACAGCAACAATGCATTCCTTTTAAAATTTTATTGCACAGGGGGGTATTCAGTCTTGTAGAAAATGTCAAATAAAACACAATGTGGAAAGCAATGCTATGACTTTAAATTGCTTTTATGTAACATAAAATGGTGTCTGTGACAGCTGGCATTACTCTAGGCATTGCTTGAAGTGCCATTAAATGTACATAATAACCTCCAAAACAACCCTAAAGCACATATTTCCTTCAACAATATCTGGCCTTTGAAGACATCTGGCAGTTGATGAAAAGAAGTGCAAAAAGACAAAAGGAAATCACTCAAACTAAATTGGACCGAAGACACTAGTCTAACATGCAACATTTTTATGAATAATTCACTTTTTAAAACATGAAAGCCATTAGTTTCACAGTGCACACACTTGTCAAAAGGCACATTGATGTACTTATCCAAACATGGGAAGTTGGGTTGTATTTGTAGGTGTCGGATATCAATGGCCACGTTAGTCACATCGCGGTGGACCAAAAAAGTGCAGGTGGATAAATCTGCATGTTTGTGGCGTGAGGGCAGAGTGAAGACAAGAACCTCCTCAGCTGTGGTATTCAAGACGAGTGGTGCTGTTTTACTCCACGCTGACAAAGTAACTGTCAATGAGGACTTTAAACCACTTTCCCATTGAACTTTGGCAGGACAGCCTGAACTGAACTGTTCCTCGAGGCAGACAGTGTGCTGACTGGCTTTAGTCACAGTGCAGGTGGAGCACTGGTCCACTCTGCTTTCTGGTCCCTCATCATTAGCTGGTGCTGTTGACAAAGAGTCCAAACAGAGCCTGCAAGGCCCTTTGAATCTGCTTGCTGACGTTGCTGTCTATGTCTGTTCTCTGGCTCGTATATGTTCCCTCATTTCCTTTTTAACTTCTTTCTGCAAGGAACTTTCTACGATAATAGAAGAACTGCAGCCTTGTTCTTTTCGCTTCCCCTTTCGCAGCAGCACATCAAAATACACCCACTTGCTTAGATAAAATCTTAAACCAGAATACATGATTTTTAATTTAGTTTTATTTCTGTACCTTCTAACATACTTTTCAAATTTTCCTCGTGGAGGAATACAAACAGATTTAAACCTACGAATACTACATAATGTTAGTATATCATTATGAGCATGGATTTTTTTTCATCTACTGGCTAGTATTTGTTTTTCACCTGGTTAAGATTTATATGCCCATCCTCTGACTAGGAAATAAGCAAACAAATGAAAGTTGTCTATTGTAAGTTTCATTAGAAGGGCTCTACAAAATGACTCGTCAAAGTCCTATTGTATTGCTGGCCTATGACTACATATTGAATGAAGTCATCTTAGTAATGCTTGACATTTTAAACATGTAACCAGAAGCTCAGGGAGAGTGAGGATTTAGAGGGATTTGCAAATTATTCTTTCGCACAGTTTCCATCAGCTACTTTTAAGTTGATTTATTTCAATTCCCATATTAGGGTGGAAGTAGTTTGATGTGAACGGTCTTTCTACTGTACTTGGGTCAGTCAGTGAAATTATAACAATAGCTTTCATCTTGCATACATCGAAACACTAAAGTGTTAGTATTAAGCAAATCTGGATTAGAAAAACAAAATTAATCTGCAATAAACTTTGATGGATTCCTTTGGGACCACAGTGCTGTGCAAGACCATTTTTTGAGGACTCACAGGGAAGGTCATGTGCAAAAGAAGCGGGGATAAAGAAAGTCCTTGGCTGATTTCCTTGGATGTAAAATAGCAGGCATATCTTGTCGAGTGCTTTGTTTTTTTCAGAGACATAATGTACCCCATAGTTGGTTTGAGAAGACTAGTAAAAATAAGGAAATGACTTTCTAATTTTTCAAGTCTAACAAATGTGTTAGAATTCACAAAAGCTTTCATATCATGAAAGAGGCCTTGAAGTGCAGTTTTTATGACTGTTTATATTTACATTTCTTCACTTAGCAGACACCTTTCTTCAAAGCAAAGTACAGTAGAGCGGACCTAGGTGATTTACCCTGCTGGATAAATGACAATAAACTCTCTACAGTCATTCACACACACACACACACACACACACACAAACACAGACTATGGGCAATTTGAGTCAAATAGGAAGAAATTTAGTCCTTGAGAAGAAAACCCAGCAAAAAAACATCTATCAAAACTGTACCCCAAAAAGCAGAAACTGAACCCATGTCCAGATGTATGATTCAGGTGCTACCCGCTGTGCCCTTGTGTTGTTTTACATCTTGTTGGTTCTGATAAAAAAGACCAGGGGGAGAAGTTTAGCGCTACATGTATCACATTAAAAATCAAGAGCAAAAGCACTTCCGTCTCTTAGATCAGATTAGTATGTTCTTTTAAGTCTCATTAAGTCAGAACTAATGGAGCCGCACCTACCTGCAATGAACATAAAGATGACCTGAACAGAGGGAGGCTTCAGTTAAATGGCTCTTGGTAGTGAAATTATTATTTTCAGTTCATGTTATGAAGGAAAAAAACTTAAAGGGTTGAGGTGATCAACTGTTTTCCAATTGTTTTGTATCATTAGCCATTAGAATACTCTACTGGCAATATGAAACATAAGAATAAGTGAACTGTAGCCCCGTCATCTTCAAACACCAGAAGTTAGCATTTTTTAGAGAATTAGTACTGTTTGACCTGCTTGAGAAAGAGTGGAAGGTCACAAGGGCTCATCATAAAGCCTTGGCTTCATGCTCATGAAGTTGCTTTTCAGAAAAAAGCTTTGCTAGACCTATTAGCTCTCTGTGACTCAGGACTTTTTCTTTGGATTAGACTGTTCTGTCAAATAAGTAAAATGTACAGCAGACACACGCTTATGTGGTATTTCCTGGCAGTGAAAGGGAAGCTTTTCTCAAAAACCTTCGTGCACCATTTCAATCATGAAGTAAGAAAATAGAGTCTGTTTGTACGTTTCAGTAAAGCTTTGCTTAATCCCCATCTTCAACACATCTTAATATAAAGGTCACTTGGGAACCCTCTAACTTAAGAAAGGTGTGGTTGTGTCCTCACTTTCCATCCTGTTCTGCAAGCTTTTTGCAGATGAGCACAATCCATTTACTTTTAACCGATTCTTTAAAATGCTGCGTCTTGCAATCAGTAGTGTCAAGCATTTGCTTAGCCAACCTGAGCAACATGGAGAGAGGACACGGCTGCTGGCTGCTGCAGGCATCAGTAAACATGCAGGATGCTATTAAAGTGCTAGTTGTGACCAGCTGTGCGAATGGCTGGTCGTACCCTTGGAAAGTCCTTACTACTCTACCAGTGTCAGAGGACAGTCTTCAATGTTTTAGAGATTTTTTATTTTGCTCACACCTTTATCCAAGGCAGCTTACAGTGTTGGATACACTGCGCTAAAATCCTCACAAATTTTTCACTCATTTATGCAGCACAGCAATGTAATGTGTCCATGCACTCATACATACGCACGATATGGGTCACTTGAAACACTTATCTTTGGACACAGAGAGAACACAGAAAAACCACACAGACTGAGCTGGGGTCAGACTCATATCTGGATGCACAGCCAGACCCTACTCTCCAGTGCCTTTTCACAATTCTAATTTTCTGCTTGTTAAACAATCACATTTTTCATCTCTTGCAGCTACATTCAAAAAAAGATAAACCGGTCCACTGAGATTGATAAGGGATGGTTCTGATCTGATTCAATTTTATTTGGCAGCCCTTGGCTTCAAAAACCCCAGGCAGATGCACATTTGCAATGGAATCGTGCTGTTTTTTTTTAATCACTTCTCCTGACTTAATTATGATGTTTCAGCGCCATTTCTACACTCTGCCATTCTTCCTGCTGGAAAAGGGGCCAGTGTTTTAGACTGTTAATTAATGAATTGTGCTTCTTTCTTCTTCGCAGTGAACTCCTCGAAGACATATCAGAGAGAGAAGAATAAAATCCAGTTAAGATTTGACAAAGATTCCATGTGCTCCAGATTTTACCATGCATTTATATGGAAATTAAGCGACAAATCTCTCCATGGTAAAGATTCCCCTTCAAATTAAATTAATTTAGTCAGCAAGAAACTTTTAAAGTGAGTATGGAAAATATAAAGGATGGATGCTACAGTTTGTGAAGCGAGCCAATTAAACTGACAATAAGGAAGCACTGCCGGACAGGTATCAGTCACGATAACATGAACATCTGTCTTACCATAATAGAGATGCTGTACGCTGCTTTCCGGTTGTTTAAAAGTTAAACTTGACTGACACTGAGATAAAAATGACTAACAAAACTCCTGAATACGCTGGATCATTCCAGGATAATTATTACAGGCAAGTAAGCGGCCATGCCAAAGCATACATACTTTGTTTTCTCCTCTCCTGGCCATGAGTCATTTTGGCTACTAGCAGATTAGAGGATGTAATCTACTCCTAGTAGTACCTAGAATCACTCTGGTGCCCAGTTATATCACCTTGTTTTATTGATATTGTGCAGGTGCACTGTAAATTGCATGTACATCCTAAACCAGAGCAGTCCCCCAGCAGCCTGAAGCCACATTGTCTCCCGGTGTTGTAATATAGTGGCGGTATCAATCACGATGGCAGCGGCATCATTTTCTTATCTAGATCTATAAATCTCTGTTTTACAAACATTGCTGCATGACTACGCTTCCGGGTTTCGCTCTTCAGTGTATATTGGCCCTCGTATCCAGCACCCTTGTAAAAGGCTGTTTGGCTGCCTTCAAAGTGTTGTGTTCCGGGGTGAACAGAGGACCTGCCCTTCACTCATCTGAATACTGTCTTCATCCCAACTGCTTTCCTTTACTCATGATGTGCATGTTGAGTCTTTGTTTTGGGAAACAAAGAAAGAAAACAAAAAAAAACAAAAATTAAAAAAAAAACAGCTGAACAGCAGGAGGGAACCCAACTATACAAAGCAAACAAGGCATCTGTCATAGAGACTTCAGCAAAGGAGGCAAAGTTTAACTTTAAGAATCTTTTAAATTAGATGTAAAACCAGAGGTCAATGGACAGGAAGGTGATATATATAAAATGAATAAATTTGTAATGTTGCCTGTTTGTTTTTTTCACCCCTTTTTCCTTAACACGTTCCTGTCAATTTTTATCACTGCATGTAGTATATAGTGTTTTGTTTGGTTTGTTCACATGTTCTTTGAAAACCATCCGGTTGAGGGCTAAATATATCAAGAATAGCTGGTGTTATTTGTGGTTACAGTGGTTTCCTATGTATTCTTAAAGACTGAAGGCTTTGCAAGATGCTCATTAAACGTCACACAAGCATGAACAATTCTGAATGTACATATTACATCAGCAAGCAAGGCGTCAAGCCAAGATTTACAAAAGATGCTTCTTGTGAAGCTGTGATTAACATGTGGGTCAGAGAGCTTGTTCCCCACACGTGTGATGTTCGTGTTATCCGAGGCTTTGGCTTTGAATTGTTTCATAGGTTCCTGCACAAGCTGTTACCCTCTTTACTTGTTTAACTTAGACTGTAGTGTCATAACAGCTGTATAGCCTTTCTTGTATTACATTAGAATGGCCAAGAGGGTTGAGCAGCCCCTGGTGCACTTGGACCCCCTCTCAGAGCTTGTTTTTATTTCTTTTTATGGTTGAATCTTTTTTGTTTTTCTTTCCTCAGCTGCCAGCTGATTTAACACTGCCGTCACACAGCTGCCTTCTGTCTCTCACTGGATTTTTGTTTAGTGCTCTGTGTCACTGTGTGAGAAGAACGCGCGGTAGAAACACATTGAAATGAATTTACTTGTGTGCGTGAGATGTTTATGTTTGTAATTAGGGTTTTTCATAGACCAGATATGAATACATCCTTCTAGTATTTGCCTTGAGCAAACACCAGTTTCTAGGAAGAAATCTATTAATAACACGTCTTCCATTATAGAAGCTAGATGTCTATTCTTTTGATATGTGTTCTCCCACTGTGCTCATTTTTCTTGGCAAATTCTGCCTATTGAGAAATTGCATTTCCTTGAATCTGACCAGCAACTCATTTAGTTGCAATATATGCTTTCGTATTTTCAGTAACTGCTTATCTAGTCAGAGTCACAGTGACCTAGAGCCCTTTCCTGGAAATGAGCGGCATAAGGCGGGGTTCTGTCTGCATGGTAAGCCCATCCACTGTGGACTGAGGTAGTACTGAGAGCTACTTTTTAAATCATGCATTTTGAAGCTGGTTTAAAATAAAATGTGAGAAAGTGTGAGCCATCTGAATCTTGTTGTTATCCAGTCTACTAAGTATATAATGAGAAGGTGGAGCAGAATACATGTGTCATAACAAGTGTGACAGTGGTGCAGTGCATAGTGTTGGTGTTACACAGCACAGGTATCTAAAGAGATACATTTCACATAAACTGGTGACTCTAAACTACCCGCAGTGTGTTTGCAGCATTGTATAGATAGCTGAATGACAGATGGGAGTTTAATGCAGTGTATCTAACACTACAGGTCACCTTGGACAACGGTGTCAGCTATAGAGTAGAAAACAATTGTTTTGTGCTTTGCAGAAAGGTATCTGCTAAATACACGTGTAAACATGCCTTACACTGTTTTGTATGCTTTGTCCAGCTTCCCTCTCTTCTTCCAGTTTCTCCATGCACTTTAGCAGAAATGGACTCGTACTGTTTAAAACAGTACACTGGATATGAAGAGTCACTTGCCTCTGGTTAAGACCAGGGAAGACACTGCTGGCTTTAGCAGCACAATGGAGCTCAACCCCCACACTTATGCACATACTGCTCTCAGGGTCATGGTGTGTTTAACTGAGAGATTAATGGGACATAACTTTTCAGACATTAAACGTTGCTCATCCTTCTGGAACCTCCACGCTGCAATTATATGTGACTGGTAGTCTCTCAGACATGCGAGAGAATCAATAATCTCACAGCACTCTATGTAACACAGTCTTTTAAAGAAAGTGCAACAGGATGACAGGTTGTCTAACCAATCATACGTCCTGTGAATGATATGCAATACACAGATTAATAGCTAGGTACATTATACAAGCAGCATATTTACATTTCTAACTGATGTGTTTTGACAGCATAGCAGAAGTCGGCATTGCAAAGTAGTGCAATAAGATTGGGGGAATAGGAGGTAACGCCGACAGACGCGTACCTGTTTTAAAGAAAGGCATTAGCAGTAATAGACGATAATAAATGGCTAAACCTCCCTTTATATTTCCCCAGCTCTGGGGGCACAGTCCATAATATTTGGCTGAGGCTGTAATACAGCTGAAAACCAGAATATACAGCAATTGGGGGTACAGTAAGAATTATAAATGCCATTAAGCATGCCGTGCTTATGGATAATTCTATGTATTTCATGCTGCATGAGTGGTTGTGTTTGTCCTCTTTATGTGTTTGTCAGTTAGGGCAGTAATAGGTTATTGAAGCATGAGAATGTATATGCTTCACTGAATTTAAGGGAAAAAAAAACATGCAGGCATCTCTTGGTAACGGAAATGCAGGCGGACATTTTTTAAGATACAGAACATAATGAATATTAAGGCTACAGCATCTGTGTCTGCTGGAAATCAGTTCCAGTTTTGCTTCATGTGTTTCAACGGATCCTGGTCTGCAAACAAAAATAAGAAATCCTCATGTGATAAATAAGTAGTGTTAAGTTTCAACAGCATTGCTTTTTATTAGCGTGCATCTTTTTAAGAAGTCTCTTTTGTGCTTTAAATATTCTGAAAATCACCACCGCATTTTAAATACTAAATACTATGTAGATTCCATTGCCATTTTTATTCCATTAGGTGGGGCTGATTCATCTACTATAACTATGATGTGACTGTGTGCTACCAAGGAGAATATTTGTTTTGATGTAAAAAAGCGTTTTATAAATAAAGATCAATAATAATATTAATTGATCACTTGTCTTCTTTAGTGATAATTTCTACTTAGTACTGACAGAATAATAGTCTGCCTGCCTTCATACAGTGAAAGATAACAATAAAATGAAAGAAGCCATGACATGTCTGTAAATGTGTGGTGAATATAGGTATGTGTGATCTCACTTGTATTTCAGAACCACACACCTGAACAGGGCCTTTCACACACCATGGTACAAAACACACACTTTGACACCATGCAAACCCCAACACATAGGCCTGGTTACAAGTGACAACCACATAGTTGCCATGACACCCCTACGGATGCCCTCGCTGTCAACAGGAAGGAGACTTTTCCTTACGAGTAAGAGACTGAGCACAGAGACCTGTCCTCACCACTGGTTTCACTGACCTGTGAGCTCCAAATAAAGCACTGAAATCATGCAAAGCTGTCAGATGAAATCCTTTGGAGAACATGTTTGTAGAGCTGTCTTTGAGGAATAAGCATAAATGAAAGTTCCTTAAGATGCCCATGACAAACCTCGATAAGGAGTCTGATCTCCTGGCTTCTATTAATTATAACGATTGTTGGCCGAACACAGTTCTGTTCGGTGAAACAGCATGTAAACCCTATTTCAGAAGACACTACAGGTGGCAGGGAGAACCACGCCTTTCTATATCTTTTAATTTCCCCAGCCTACAGGCACCTAAGGCATCCACTGGATCACACAGCACTGCAATTATCAGTTGAATCGGTCATGTGGATAATAACTGGCATGCAAACGGATTTCTGTCAGTGGCCAGTTATTCATTATCTTTTTTCCAAGCAAAACCAATTTGCATTTTTGGGATAACATCAGCAAAATTGTAATGGAGTCATTTGGGGACTGCAATGAAGATATCAATACAGTGATAGAACACCAACAACATGGCTTTTTGCTCCCAGAGAAATTTTGAATTGAAAGTTGAGGTGACACTTAAAAAGTAAGTAATGTAAAAAGCAAAACAGGAAAAAGTAATGTAACATACAACACTAATCTTGCAGGTTGCTTGAAGCACAGAGTAGGGCACTGTTTTATAACATTAGATACCTAAAAACAATAAAAGCTTCTAGCCACAATTTCATGGTTTGTGGACATTGCAGTTGGTAGGTAACAAAACGGCTTTATTTCACAATCACCTACATATCTAATTTATGTCTTTGTTATATATTGTCCCCTTTCTACAGGATCACCATCCCTACAGAAGACAGGTTGGGCTACTGCTTTATTGATTTACTCTCATTTCTTACCACTGCTAAACTTATACGATGATTTCCTTTGGGAATTCAGGAGAGCATCTTATTTACGGGCACTTCACACATAAATTCATAAACGAAATAAAGAAAGTAAAACGGACATTTTGAATAATCTCTCCAGATCGTTTACCTTGCCTTGGTGTCCTTTTTCATCACACTGTCCGGACCAATTATTCTTCTGCCTCATGCATAATTTAGTATTCCTTTTTACAGAGGTGGGGGGAGAGAAGGTTTCTCAACTACGCGAAGTGGGAGAATTAAAGATTTATCAGGTGCGATAGATGTGTCTTTTTCATTCGTGTCACAACGGCTCACATTTAGAACAAAAATCTACTCTCTTGGGAAAAATGGAGACTATAAACAAAATGGCAATGGAACGGCTCTTTCTCTCTCTCTCTCTCTCTCTCACACACACACACACACACGAAGATATTATTTCTAGTTCTTCATATCTCTATCAAAGAGAACCAATACTTCCACACAGGAAGGAGTGCATGGTCATCCTTGGTTCAAGCTTTGGGCCAGCGTAACATTCACTGTCACTGCTGTCTCTGAATAGGCCTGTTTCTTTGTTAGGGGGTTGGACTGGAGGTGGAAGGGCTGTCTGGGGTTCGGTAAACGGAGTGTCAGCTCAGCCGGCACACTTGGCATGCGACTGGCACCTTGTGTGGAAAGGTTAAGACGCCCCAGAACTAAAAACCTCTCCATCTGTTTCGAATACACGCAGCTTGCTGTGTTAGTGCTCATCGCTAATGAGGTCCTCGAGCAGCACACCTGACGCTTGGACTGCTGTCCTGGCACTGGAACTGAGGGTTACTGCAGGTGAAATCCCAGTCACCTAGACCAATGCAAGGACACACTTTCTTTTTGAATTTCTATACTTTTCTTTGCATATCTGCTCTTTCCTTCTCTCTCTCGAATAGAAAGGGAAGTCATTCAGTGCGAACATGTTTCTGTATCCTCTAAGGTAAACATGTTGTTACCTGACACAGATAAGTTTTGATAAAAATGTCATATTTTCTGTAATAGGTTACATTTCTATAGGCCATTCTGGTTCCCAACACTTTTTATAGGTCTTCTCTTGTATTATTGTTTAGTTCATTTCAGAATTCATGCGCTCTGAAATGTGCAAATACACCCACTCTTTGGTTTATAAACCGAATTCATTCCTGGAAATTTGTTTAGTACAGGGAAATTTGTACATCAAAATCAAGAATACAATAATCTGTTAAGGGAAAATCTGTTAAGGGCTCTCTTCTTCTAAGCAGAACCCCACAACACTCAAAATCACAAAAAAATCCAAAATACAGAGATATTATTGATACCTAAATACCTCACCAGAGGATACAATTATCAAAACTCATACACACACTCACAGTCCCTATACAACTTTTCACCCCCTTAAACTTTTTCATGTGTTATTGTTTCCGAAATTGAACCACAGTGGGTTTAGTTAGCCTTTTTTGACAATGATCAACAGAAAAATACTCTTGATGCCAGTTCTAAACGGGAAGCTGCTGAAACATTTTCCTCATACGTGAGTGGAAGTGTGTGTACATTTTAAAATAAAGATTCTAAATTGTAAATGCATTTAATGGTAGTACAAGTTCACACAAATGAAAATTTTTAATTCAAACTTTTGCAAATGAAGGAACGGGCGTATATAATGCTGCGTTTTCCGAGGTGGAATAACGCAATACATTAAACCTGATGCAGTCTGTGTAGAACTGTGAATCTGACCTGAGTGGGACAGCAATATCAGAATCTGAGAGCAAAATCTGCCTTCATTTTCCTTGTATTTTCTTTCTCTCTTGTGGCTGTTGTGAGAATGTCACAGCTATCAAATGATCTTTGGCTCTAACTCCAGTGCACAGTCTTGCAGCATCAGCAGCATCAGCTGGTATTCATCTTCTTTGGACCAAAACAGGGTTATTGTTGTGCTGGATATTAAGCCAGAATACCCCTCACCTTCTCTCTAAAGTGTTTTCGCATTCCACCATGTGGAGGCAGAATGAAGCACACTTGAGCTACAACCTCCATGAAAGTGAGAATCCTGTTAAAAGGATTAGGGACATCTCTTTCGGACAACTGTGCGTGCCAGGAAGAGTGTAGGTGCAGGCAAGAGAAGGAAATTGCAAAGACCGCAGCGTTGAAGGTTATTCCGAGGCAGCAAGAGTGACATAAGTGTTAATCTGTTGCTTTTAATTGATTGGTCCAAGCCCAGGGTGGCCCTTTGAGGGTGTGCGCCAAATGAGGCGTCAGTATTGTTTTGGCCTCCTCTCCCACTCTATGTTAACAAGCCCGATCTTGGCTGCAGCACAGAACACTCGTTTAGAAATGTCTGATTAATCCACTCTTTTCTGCACTTGTTTAACATTGTTTGATTAATCTGGTCTTGTCTGGTACTGCAGCAGGAGGTGGGATTCGGGCAGCTCCACGTTACCTGCTGCCCCAGTTTCTTATTTAGTGACAAAATGAGAGGAATCCCTACAAAGATACTTGAACTGATTTCTCTGATCATTGTCAAATATTAGTAATATTTAACATTTACCTGGAGATATTTACAAACTAAACTGAAATATCAGCCAGGCATTTGTCTTAACCAGTATCGCTGGTCAGCATTATGGCAGTCCAGAGCCTATCCCAGAATTGCTAAGCACAAGGTTAGTAGCAGTTTACCCTGGATGGAACACCAGTCCACCACCGTCCAGTTACACACAATGTGAAATTTATGAAATTTATGCTCACCAACTGACCTGAAACAGATGTCTTTGGACGGTGGGAGGAAACCAGAGTACTCAGAGAAAGCCACATAGGCTGAGCCAGATTGTAACCTACACCCAAACAGAGCATAAGGGCTTGTGAAAGGTCCTATAAGGTGACAGCACTACCAACTGTGATGAAATATCATTATGAATGACACTTTCATTCAAATTGATCTATCTTGGGATCACAAGCCTCAAAACATGCTTGTGATAAACTGAAAACAGTACTGACTTATCTGTAGACTGTTGATGATAATTTCATGAATATTTTGTTTATGACTTTTTAGGTGTTTTTTTTGTGCGGGTGAAATCAGAAATACCTTAGTATACCTTAAAACCGAATGCGTATTTTGCAAATTCTGGAAAAAATATGCTTTCTTTTATGCAACACTTTATTAAAACATGTCTTATTTGTCAAAAAAAAAATCACAACACTATCTTTTTAATAAATCTGGTTTTAAGTTTTTAATTCTCATTGTCTTAGTGGGGATATGACTCAGAATAAATGAAAAGACCTTTGCTAACAAATATGGACATATATAATTTGATTTCAATTTGCAATCTTTGAAACACAAGCAAATGACTGAGATGGGAATGACCGAATAAGTCAAACAGTTTAAAGTTTGAGGGATTTAGTCTCCATGTCTTTATTCACCTTAATGAAAAGCTTTTAGCTGATGGAGTGAGGAGATTGCTCAGCTTTAACCTGACACACATCACAAATCTACTCTTAATGTACAACTCCTGCCAGGCAACACTGAGTGTAGTGTTGTTACCTAAGTCCTGGTTTGCAGAGCTGCAGAGCTTGATTGGAGCTGAATAATTTATCATTATCTGTCACTTGAGAAGTAAAAATGGCATCTTATCACACGGTATGGGCAAGACAAATATATACACACATAGATGTTCCCTAATGAACAAATTTAGGAGCCTTTGGCAAGCCAGTTTTCCAGTAGACATGCTTTTTGCTCACATCACTTCAGGGTTATTATGCTTGTTTTTGCTAAAAATCTTTAGTAATTTCTACGCAAGTTGAGAACATGGAGATGTAACCAGAAGGTAGCCAGTTCAAGCTCAATTACTTGTTCCTATGTGGTGGTTGTTGGAACTGCTGGTACCTTTGAATAAGGATTTGAGCTGTAATAAAATGCATAGCAGTTTCAAATTCTAAGCCATTTTGGATCAAAGTTGTAGCTAATTAGAAGGTTCACATGAAAATGTTTGAGTACATGATGGAGAAAACTTTGATGCCTATCTGTTGTTTGAACTGCATCAATTTTTTTTAAGGATGAAGCTTTGCTTTTGGATTTAGAAGCTTTGAATACATTGATTACATAGTGAATGGTATATTATTCTAAAATGGGATAAACATGAACTTGGAAAACAGAGTAGGGGTAAAACATGGGTATGGTTTTGGACAAGCTAACCTTAGCTGACTCCCCAAAACCTGCTGTAAATAGGTTTTGTAAAGGTTGTGAGAATCTCCCACAAAGGTTCTTATATGAATGAACCTAAATGAATGCTGGGCCTCACGATTAGCCCACAAATATCACTTTGGTTGCTTCACCCAATATCTCAGTCAGAAATGTTAGTTGGAAGCAAAAGTGCTTTTATCGTTTTATTTGAAGTGCTGGGGAGTCGCATCTTTTTGGATTTAACCTGAACAGGGGTGTGTTTCAGCTGGTTTCCTGCTAATTCAGTGCAAGAGAGAGTCCCATAAATCAAGTGGAGGTGAGAGTGCTGAATCAGCGAGAAGGAGGGGTTCATTGTGGCTCTGAGAGACAATAAAACCCCACAATCATCCCTGTTCATGGCAGCAGCCTGCAGTTACCAGCCTGTAGTCCAGGGATTGGTATAGTTTAAGCTAGGGGCTTGCTGACTTCCACCCATCCTTCCTCAACCATCACATTCTTTTGAACATTCAAAGTTTAAAGATTTTGTACAAGATCTGAGTGCTAACAGGGGAAGATGAAAGGCAGATGGAGCAAGGTACAGGGTCCCTAATGAGGAAAATAACAAGGATTTCTCTCAATCCAGCTGTTGCACTTGTTAGTGTCTGGCTCAGATTCCATGGTCTGGGACTAATGTGCCTGATTCAAGAATGAGAGACCAGCATGTGAAGGGGGCTGTCGCGATGTTTCTTGCCTCGCTTGGCTTATGTGTTTCTACAGAACCCACTGCAGTTCTTTGCGTCCTATGCAATGCCCTTATGCTGCATTGGTTGGGCCAGCGAAGGTGAGATATGTCATATGCTATCTGTGTCTGCCAAAGACTTGCCTTCCAAGAACCATGTTTTGAAACATCCCGTTTGTCACAATTGATTTCTGGATGCCAAACTCTCAAGCCTTGAGACAACATTACGTCCAATTTAGTCTACAGTTATTGAGTACACAGCAGAAAGCGATTGCTCTTGAATTTGAAAGCACTGTACTGGTCTAAAAGCACTACTTAGGAAATCAATCAAAGACCTTAATGCAATTATTTTTTATCAATTTGTTTGAAAGATATGTTCATGCTGGAGTTGCACTGGATTACACTTTTATGCTAGATTTTGCAAGATGAATGGGCAAAAAAGCTGTTCTGGAAAGCTGGCACACATTTACCCCAAAGTACGTTAGGCAGTCTATTGCTGCAAAAAGTTGCTCAATGAAATATTACCAACCATGTGTGGTGACTGACTAAAAGCAGCATATTTCCATCCATCCATCCATCTATCTATCCATCCATTTTCGTTAACTGCTTAGCCAAAGGAGGGTCTCAGCAGTCTGAAATCTGGGAATTATATGCTGCTTGGCTATGAAACTACACCCTGGGTTGGATGCCAGTCCACCATAGGGGTGGCCACACACACCTTGTCATACACATGCACAAACTACAGGCAATTTACAGTGACCAGTTAACCTGAAACACATATATTTTGACAGTGGGAGGAAACCAGAGCACCTGGAGGAAACCCACACAGAAATGGAGCGAAGATGTAAACTTCTCACAGATTGAGCTGGATTCGCACTTGTATCCGACCAGGCAGCATATTTTACTTTTTCATTTTCATTAAAATATTTGTAAATAAATAACTTATTTTAGCGCTGACAATTTAATATTACAATATTTGAGTTCACAACAAAAATGCTGTTTGGAAAAATATGTGAATATATGAATGATTTCACCTTTGCTCAGAATCCAGCAGACCATCACAGGATGTATTTAGCGTCATATGTTATGTCAGGAGACAACTATCACACCCCAGTTAAGTGCAAATGTTCATTAAGTCAAAGAGCCCTGCCTCAATGCTTGCTTGTTCACATGCCAAGAACAGTTAGATCTAGTGAAAGTGTAGTGATTCAAGACCATTATTTTAATCTGCAAAAACATTATTATGCTCCTTGGTTTTGTGTCGCATTCACTTTTGAAACAGAAAAAGCTATTTTCCTGCAATGTAGACAGACCATCGCTGTTATTCCTGGCAGATAGAAGACCATTCATCGACTGCTTAGTGTGTAATCCAGTGTTATCAATTACGTTTTTAACTTCTAAATGTATGAGTTGAATTAAAATGCCAGAAGATAATAAACTGTCATGTCAGCACCAAAATCCATCCTGAGAACAGAGTGGATTCTTTTCCCAAACTCTGAAAGAAGTGGAAAACCATTGTGATAGAATAATTCAAAATATAGCTGCATAGCATGCATTCAATTAATTAAAACTGCAGTCTGTTTTACCTTTTTTTACATAAAATGATAATTATTATAGTAACAAAAAAATGGTTTCCTATGACCAAAAATTAATCATCTGCTTATGCACTCAGTGAAGAAACTGTATAGCACTTTATATATAGAATTTTATATCTTTTCTTTAGTATTTTCTTGAAGGTGAAAACGATGTGAGAAGCCTGCGCCAGATTTTATTTGTCTCTATTAGCCTTTCATATAATACAAGAACTGTACAATCATCAACAGTAGTGACCCTGCATTCCCGGAAATGAGGATGGCATTTTTACACCATCTGCTCCTGCAAGACCAAGGTCCTGATGATGTACTGGCAGAAATGTGTGGAACATGCAAGGAGATGTAGACTACAGGTGAGTTTTTAAAATCAAATAATTGCAAAATATTACCTTGCATTTGGATTCAATTGTAATAAATTATTTTGGTCAAAAATGGAAATGTTACTTCTGGGGCAGCAGTTTAAGATTGCAGAACATTCTCTCATTTCCCTGTATTCTATTCGACTGAACATAGGAGCACTGCAAACCCTGCCAGGGACCTCAAGGCTCCTGATAAGGTGGGCTTCTTCATACAGTACATCCAGCCTGCTAGGCAGAAGTAGCAGAAACCACCAGAGTGTTTGATGCAATAAACTCAAATCCTTTCTTTGGGACCCACCGCTCTCACTAATAAAGATAGCATCCAGCTCCGGCTGATAAGACTGGTGGGCGGGCATTTGGGGTGGGGATATGTGGAAGGGGGTGGAAAAGGATCTGACAATGGAAGCAGTGCTTCACCATGAACGTATGATAAGAAAGTAAAACCTGATTTTTATTATTTTTTTTAAAAGGCCCTCACCCTGGCCTCACCCTTCTATTCTGTGCAGCCTGCTTCACCTTGGAGAGGAGCTGCCTAAAGGACATGCAGCCAGTGAAAGTAATGGGAAAGAGCTCTACCCCCTCCTTTGTCTAATCCAATTAGTCACAAGTGATTTCCAGGAATGATGTAGGATTAAACGTGCGTGTAGCACCAGGGTCTGTTTGAGCCAGAATACCTGTGTCTGTGTATTTGGCTCATTTGGCATGATCCAGGAAAGGTGGTTGTTTTTACAGTGTGGGACTGGCCTGCCGTCTGAGCCTGTATAGTGTAACAAGATGAATGGAGTATAAAGGGGGGGTGACGATTCTCACCATATGAAGGGGAACAATGATTTTCAGTAAAACGGGGTGGGGCGTGGGTCATTTTATCAGTACTGAGGTGCGCAACTCCTTATTTCAGCCTAGAGTGAGACAAAAACTCAAAGTGCTGAATACCTGTAGTCTGGGAGAGGAAAATGAAGGGTGTAGTGTCTGTGAGTACAAAGTTTTTAACATAGTCATAGTATTGCTTATTGCCAAAATAAGAACACGCACATAATGTAAACAGATGCATGCTTTGAGTTACCATTTTTGGTGGTCTCATTGAAAAAAAATCCTTTACAGGCTCTAGTATCACTATTAGCCATTGTTGGTCATCAATGCAATGTAAATATGTCTATTGTAAAACCTTTATTGTTGGATTGATGTTCCTATCACAGCATAAATAAATTATTTATTCTTAATTCCTTTCGATTGGAGGATGCTGATCAGTTTTATACATGCACATGGCAGGAAAGCAAAGTATTTCCTGCAATGTTCCCTTACTGCTGTTCTAAATCAATCCACGATGCTACGTCTCTTTGATTTATGTGATTTATTCAAAGAGTAAAGAGTTGGCACACATACCTATCTGAAACCAAAAAAAAAAGTTTGATGATTTTTTTCCCAAAATATAGTGATTTTCAATATACTGGAGCAGTGCAGAAGGTACTTGAGAGGAGCTGCTTATTCCTTTCAAGGCAAGTGGTTATCATGGATGCTACTAGTAGTCAACCTTCTGACTGAAACCATTCTCACCTAATATCTGAATTGCTGTTTCCATAAATACATGCAAGTGGACTGTTTTGAACTTGCACGTAACACCCATAGTTCTGGCAGACAGATGCATGTGTAAACAAATTCAAAATTTCTGCCGAATTTTAGCACAGCTGCATTTTTTCTTTCTATTTTTTATGCTTGCTTTGCATGCCTCTGTGTATATATACGTAAGTGATACTTTGGGATTATCTGAGAATGAACCTTGAGGAATAATCAACATCAAATTATACAGTTATTGTGTTGTGACCACATAATAACTCTATTCTGCATTGTTTCCAATAGCCCAGTTCATAGTAGTCGATTCCTTACTTATTTCAAAATTAAGACAATTAATCCCAATTACTTGATTAAAACAACAAAAAGTCTGCCAGTTGCAATTGCAGTTGAGGCAGTAGGATGAGAAGGGGGGGCATTATTTCAGAAAAATAACTTTTTAAGCAAAGATCATGAACAATTATAGCTATTAGTGGATGGAAGGTAGAGCTCAGAGAAGCATCCTCATCCACATTTTCTTGGGCCCACAGTAGAGCGCATGTAACTGCTATGTGTGGCATCAGAACGAAACCTATGGGAAATATTTACTACAGTTCATGTTCATGGTCAGGTGAGTCAACCCAATGTACCCAGTCACCAAAATAATAGGAAGTTAGAGTGGAATCTCATCAGAAAACTGCTGCTGCTCCAGCCTCTTTTTCGCTTTGCTTTCAGATAACTTCATCTGACTGTGATTTCAGCAGAATGGAAGAATGACAGGGTCTGCGCCTGAGCTCATTCTCACTGGCAATAATTTCATGTCCTCTTCATTTATGAGGGGGGGGCCTTCCAAGGTCCTGCATGTGCTTGGCTTTGTCAAAGTGCAAACCATTTCTCACTGTACTTGCTTCTCTTGTCTGTGGCCATTTGTTGTAACAAAATTGATGTACACAAATAACATTTCACAATCTCAAATAATTGCTATCTTGACATGTGAGTTTGGAATATGGAGGTTTGTGAGCTTTTCATGTGTTTTTGCTAGACCTTTTATTCTCTCCACACAACTAAACGACATACTGCTTGTGTTAAGTGGAAGGTTTCAACTGCGTATCTCTGCCCTGTCTTACACTCTTTGTGGTATCCGTACAAGTTTTTCTTTTGGAATAAACATTAAATGAGCTCCATTCAGGTATGAAAACAGACCTCATACAATGTCCTTAACTGCTTGTCTTGACCAGGGCTGGTCATAGTTCTGAGTCTATCCGGGAGTCCCTGGCTGCTAGGCTAGGAAACTATACCCTGGATGGAACACCAGCCTACGTCAGGGTAGCCACACGAATACATTCACCCACACACGCATACACTATGGGTAATTTACAGTGATCAAAATCCAGAATACATGTCTTTGAACTGTGGGAGGAAACTAGAGCATCTGGAGGAGACATACATGTATATTTTAATACATTCTTTATATAGAAAATATAAAATAAGTGATGTATAAAATAATCTATCTAATGAGTATTTGCTGCAGTATACTGTCAGACATTTGGTTTCTCCAGCGCAGTGCAATCCTCCATTTCATGGTAACACTTTTGTTTGTGAGGGAGATGACTCACCTCTCTCCGTGTCATAGAGGTAGACAAAGTTCTCCCACTTGTAGTGGGACAGCAAGCTGAGGACAGGGCCCCGCAGTGCCGGCCGCATCTGAATCACAAACTGCACATCGGCGTCGATTGGGTAGCTTGGTGTGACAAAGGATGTGTGCAGTGCACCGCAGAAGGAGGTGAGTGTGTTCATGGACTTCTTGTCATAGAAGCCGAAGATGGCATAGACACCTCGGGAGAACTGGGAGCAGACTGCAATAACAAAGAGAAGAAAATTCACAGGTCACTGTCACATCAATGCATGAACATCTACCAAAGTGGATTTGTGGATATATAACAAAGAAATAAGCACTGTTTCATATGCCCAGAGGAATTTACATCACATGGAACCAAGAGAACAAAGAATAAAAACATCCTGAGTGCAGCAGCCTGTCTGCACATTTCATGTAGATGAGAAAAGCTTCAGGAACAGCAGAACATTTAACACTCATGTAACAGGGTCTAGTACAGCAATAAATTGCTGGAACAGCCTAGGATAATATACACACTTTTTTATAGAATTAGATCATTATTCAGCACAACGGCATTTTTGCCTGGCTACATCCAAAACTTTGACAAGAGGGATTTTATTTGCTGCCTACTCTGTCCTTTACTCTGAAAAGCACACAGACACAATGCCTCTACTGCACATAATCCCTACTCTATGCTTCATATTTGTCACAATGACAAATCTCAAGCAGTCACAACATGGGATTAAGGTAAATCTAATATCACAGCCCAAATAGCTGATCTAGTATTGTAATAATTTTTAATTTAATTAGCTGACGCCTCTTTCCAAAGAAACTCCACAATAAGCAATGATTAATCCATTCATACAGTAGGGTCATTTTTACTGGCGCTCTTCTTGCCGAAACTGAACTACGGCAGGAGCGGCAATAAACCATTTTTCAGTAACGCTTCACTATTAATGGCAAAGTGTCCATTTGCTTTTCAGAGTGAAACACATAGGCAGTGATCTCGTGAATTTTATGTCACAGACATCCATGGGCCACAAGATCAAAATGTCTTCATCCAGGATGTATCTTGTCTCATGCCCCGGGGTTCTTGGATGAACTCCAAACCTCTGTGACTGTGCAAGCAGTTATTTATAATGAATGGATGGAAAACAATATGAAAAGACAGGCTATAAATATTCATGTTGTAACAAATATGATAAAATACGCTGGTGCTATCGTTTCCACACATTAAATCACTCTTTATTTAAGTTATTTTAACTATTTTTAAAGTATGATGCATTTTTCATCCAAGAACTGATTTTTTTGACCCCCCTCCAACAAAAATTGCCCTAAGCAGGTGAAATCATGGAATGAATGAACTCTTTTATGTGAGGATTGGGCACACCTAGACAAAAATATATATTTTTTTAATGTTTTGCCAAATGTTTGCAACAAGATTTAGCTCTCCCTGATTGTCTATCACTTCTGCTGTGCGTGAACACAGCTGTCAGGGCAATGAGCCATTTCCTCTTAAAATGTCTGTGATGAGAAAGAATGGAACTGCTCTATGTTGTTGCATACAGCCAACATTTAATCACATTTGTTTCTTTATACTGCTTACTGTAGACATTTAATCTTGTCAGAAAATGGATGTACACTATTTCCGCTAAAATTTTTATAGCCTGACAAGTAGTGAGCAGTGAAATTAATGCGCACATCTTATCAATTGGTGGTGAGAGCGGATAAGATATAAGCTGGCAATCAGTTATTTCCCTACACAGGTAAACAAAATGCATTATTTGCACTTTCAGAAAATATACATTCTCTTTTATAGACTCTACACTGACAGTTTTGGAGGCTCCTGAAAGGAAATAACGCAGTGCTTTTTTTGTCCATTATATGATAGCAACTGTCTAACAAAATGGCAGGGATTAACCTCTAATAGTTGGCTCTTTTGATATACATTTTATATATTTGCAAATACAATTAGTACTGACTGTCAGGCTCAAACAAGGACTCTGCTCATTTCAAAAATTACAAAAAAACGTATGTTCGTTTTAGCTGCGTAAAAAACAGTCTGCACCATCTGACTGCGTAACACGTTCCCTGTAACTGTGCTCTTTCTTTAAGTATTTCTCTGTCTGCTCCCACTTTTGCTCTGTCAGATTCATACCTGTTCAGAGGTGGGTTTGTGTGGCTAGGGCCCTCCACCCCAGTGGCCATTCTGGAGAAAAGCTGAGTGCCGTTGACAGCCACATGCGTGGGTGGGCATTTCCCCAACAGCACTACCCTCCGCTGGCCAACAGCCCCCACGCGCCCACTGCTGCCTCATTTGTCGTGTTTTGCTCTCGGTGTCAGTTCAACCCAGGCAGTGATGTGGCCCTGGGGGAACCATGCAAGCTGTGACCTCTTCCACTCATTGGTCACCAGGCCTCAAGTGAGCCCATGCTTCCCTAGAAAAATATAAAATCTATGTATGTATCTGTCTCTCCATCTATCTCTCTATCATGTAAGTGCATATTAAAATTAAATGCCAAATGTATCTAGTCATTCTATAGCCACTAGATTTAAATGCTTGCTGCCTGGACCACCACAATTCATAGATATTAGGGCACACTTTTAATAATGATCCATTGAATCTCTATTTGAATCGATGCACCCCTTTTCAGCCTTTTTTCTGCTACATCCCATACTCTGGTCTTAGGGTTTAATTCTCTGGAATGGTTTTGCTTTTGTGACCCTCCCTTTCACAACACAAGTGGGAAAACATGGGACCGCTGGAAGCCTCCGTTTCTCCCTCCTCCTGCCTCGTAATTAAATCAAAGTGTCACTAGTGGGTGTAAACTGGGCCTATTCCACGGTCCGGGTAGGGTTACGGCTCATCAAATTTCGTAGTCTGTAGATGCTCGTTCACTGTGGATTTTAATACGCTATATTTGCACATTTGAGTGAACATGCATGAGCATGTTGAATCTTGGCCTTGGAAGGTGGCTGCAGCTTCACATCCTCACCTCCTCTCTGGCAAACCTACATCTTGCGTGCCATCCCTCTCCCAGCTGCTGGCGGTCACGCTTTGCCCTGTCGCTGCACATTCCCGTAATGAAGATGCAAAACCACAACAGTCTGAACAGGACATTTAATTTCAAATGCATCAGGGGAGCTTGTCGCGCTGCAGCTTGAGCTCAAATTACGAAAAATGCTGTAAATGTATCACCCTCTGGTCTTGTTTTCGCCTCTCAGCAAAGTAATGATAGGATTTTCATGTCTCGGTCTCCTAAGCCCACGCTCTGTTCCAGCCAACAAGAAATGCACATGGCCTTGATGGGCAAGCACTGCAGCACAAGTCAAAGCTATACCTTCTGTTCTACTGCTCCTCGCCCCTTATTCCTGGCCCTTCCTCCCACCCATCCTTTTCCTCCTTACTTCTCAGTGCCCCTCCCCCGGCATCATTCTGCCTTGCTGCTGTAGGCCCACATCAACCCTATCCTCCTTTGCAGTCTAGCCACGGTGACACAACAGATAATCTCTGTGGGGGATTGCATCAGCCCTTTTCATTTAGAGATGTGCAGTGCTGCAGACCATTCCTTTTCAATTCCATTTCAAATTTCAACAGCCTCCCTAAGTCAAAAGGACTATGCAAATGTCTAGCACTTTTAGTTATATGCAGTCATTATCAACAACTATAAATATTCATCAATAATGAAAGCAGTACAAGTGATTAGGATTGCAACTGACAAATACATTTATTTCACTAATAATTTCATCTTTACATGAACGGGCAGAAGAACGTAGGGTACGTGGCAGATTTGCTTTAAAGGCTACAGGATACATATTTGTTCTGATGAGCTATATGCAGCTCCTCATGCCACACGTAAGTATTATGAATACTCCAATGTACAAAATAGAGAGTGAAGGCGGAAACAATTAGCAGCTTTCTACCATCCGTCCATTCATTGCCATAATTTTTCATGATGTGCATCAGGAAGCAGGTCTACTGTGCCATGGTGCTTCTTCACTTTGCCAAGTCTTCCTGTGACTGCAGCATTGGTGAAATAGTGCACATGCCGGTGTACTCCTGCTTTTTATTTATTTTTTCATTCCCTCTGAAAAAGATGATCCATTAAATTAAAAACATTTTTTTCCATGTTGTCGTGTACAAAGGTTTCTCTCATTATTTGTGTCCTTAGATCTCGCTCTACTACATACTTCTGCTTCATTTCTTTGCCAGCTTCTGCAAAGTGGCTCCATCTGGGGACCACAGTGACTCAACGGACTCTCGGGTACCCCATCTCAGCCTGCTTTGAGAGACACCGTAGGTGGTCTGCGATGTTCCTCTCCATCACGTGCTTTGTGACTGATGTTTACAGAATTTTTGCATCAACAGATTTTGACACTGTAAACTCATTGTAAACTCATAAACCAACCAAGCCGTGTTATGCCTAAAGCAGCGGTTCTAGTTTTATCGGAACCTTACTCATACTCTTTTGTTATTGCTGAAACAACAGAAATAAAGCACAGATATCATAGCACACTCTGGATCATTTGTGTTGCTAAAAAGAGCCTGGACATTACCTATAGTGATGGTTTTTCTTACCTATTGCTGGGTCTGTCTGACTTGGTAAATAATGTATCACCAGTAGAAAATGTTCAGCAATTTCCCTGCAGTCCCCTGGAGTTCATCCTTTCATTCTTGCATTGGCCCTGAGGCTTCTCATTCACAAGGATAGGCCCCTGTTGCAGTGAGTCCTGTTCTGCAGAATTTGCAGACTGCTAGGGACTTAGTGATGGCAAGGCTGCTGGCTTCAAGGCCCTGGAAGTAGCCAAAAACCTGGCCAATAACTGCACTTGTCTGCTACCCGCACAACTGGGCGAGACGAACCATCCTTAGCAGTAATCTTCTACTGTTTTAGTAAAAAAATGCCGGAAAGTGGCAATATAGTTTTTTACTGTACATTTGTGCAAATAAGATATTATTACATTAAAAATAAACACCAGTTGCAAAAAAAAAAGAAAAACTGAAAATATATAAAAAAAGCGTGCAACAATTTCGTACCTTTGTCCATGCCATACAGCACAGAATATTAATGGATTTTAGCGTAAAACATAAATAATAGACTGTAATGTATATATTTTAGAATTAACGTTCACTGTATATTTATTTCCCTACACCAAAAATACAGAAAACCTGAAAACCTAACCATATCAATTTAAAGTTGGATCGCATCATAATGTATATTTTAGATCTTAATAAAATATACAGAGCAAATACCTAATAAAAAGCGCTAATAATAATACTAATGTTTTTTTCATCATATATCTGTTTCAGTGCACGGGTGTGAGCCACACAGAACTGCACAGAGGCGAATATTATTGACTAGTTGTACAAGTTTGGTTGCAGCTGTGACATTTAATGGATGTACATATGAGCTTGATCACTAAAGTGAGCATTAGTAAACGTGGTCCAACAATAACATAGTCTTTAAAGTCTGCCACTGATGGTTGCATATGACTCCGCAATGACTGTTTGCTCCTCCTGGGATGACACGTCTGACCTTTGTACTCTGTGTAGCTTAGGGCCTCTTGAAAGTAGCCTGTTTTTTTTACATGAGTCTGCATGTGTGGTTGATGGTTGGGGGTGTGTCTATGAAACAAACAAAGCCTCGGACCCACTGATGTGGGCGTGGACTTATTTATGCTCAAATAGTGGTCTATAGTGTGTTAGTGTAGGTGTGTCTACAGAGGAAGTCAAGATGCTGTGTTTCTGCCTGCTATAGAGGTAATTATGAGTCAACAAAGAAATAATAGCCACTCTCTGCACTCCATTTATTAACCTCCAAAAGGAAATATAAATAAAAATCAAAGGGCAGATATACAAAATTAATTAAGTGCTTTCCACAAAGGAGGAATTGATTTATAAGGAAAATACTTCAATGAAAGGCCCAGTGCAGAGATTTTCCTAAACAATTACTGTTGTGAGGAATGAGAAAACAGCATTTTGCAGTGGGGTAAATAAAGTGATGCTCAAGAATGGGCTGCTGATAATGAATCGATTGCTATAAACTACACACGGTGAAATGTCACATTTGTACATGAGAGATACCGGGGGTTTGGGAATTGCTCTGCATAAAAATCACCCGCGATTGGACTTAATTGAGACGTACAGGACAGACAATCTGCGGAGGCAGTGCCCGATGTTATCTAAAACAGGGGTCCCAGAGAAGAAAACAAAATGATATCCATGCAATTAAATGTTATCTTTATTTCTGTGGGGAGGCAGAGGTGTTACAAACTGAATCAAGTGCATCTTCTCCGCTGTAAAAAAGTAGTTACTGAATATTGCAGAGCATAATGCTGTAGTCTTTCAGGAAACATTTGCAGCAAATCCAACCTGTAGTTTTACAGGACAGACTGCACATGCTATAGAAGAAATTTTTGCACAACAAAAATCACCAGGGGCATTGCGGAGGGTTAAAAGACGTTTGCTGTATGATATTGTGTAATTGGATTTTTAGAAAGCTGTTGACAAGGTCCCGCAGCAGCAGCTGATCCCCAATCGGTGCCATGGGGCTGAAGCATGGCTGTGACCAATGCTCAGAGACAGACGTTAGGGTGAAGGAAGAACTGCTGCCACGGCATTGTGGGATATCGCAGGAAATGTGTCTACACACCTCAGCGGCATTGTGCTCTAATTTAACCCCAGGGCCCAATTTGTGGGAGTTCAGGCAGCGCTGTGGAGGCATGTAATCGCCTGCTAGGGAAGAGGACGTGGGCAGAGAAGAGGGGGAGGGCAAAGGAGAGCAACAGGCTGATCTCAAAAGTTCTCCCTGTCAGGAGGTACTTATTGGGAGATGGTGGGTGTTGGTCCTGTTCACACTAATATTGGTGATGGTTCAGTTCACTACATCATGGAGCCCTTAGAGAACTGCTCAAGGAGTTCTCAGACTTATGCAAGCCATCATGTGAGAGGACAGGTCTAAATGACTTACCCTATTAAGTTACTGTATGCTGGAAACATGGGACGTATCAGGGAAACTTTACAGGGTAGCAACTGGTGCAGTACAGTGAAAAAAATTTGTAAAATTTGGGAATTAAAGGGTTAGCAGGTAGTGTAGTGGTAAGATCTGGAGTACCGAGTTTTGAATCCCACCACCTACTGGAGAACCCATAGTGAAGAAACTGACCATAAATTGCTTCAGTAAAAATTATCCAGTTGCAATAGGCAAGACACTGTAAGCTAGTTTGGAGAGAAATGTCAGCACAATAAATAAGTTAAGATTTAATGTTCTGGGTTCAGCTTCTGATCCAATTTGCTAAGATGGCATTTGAAAGGTGGAGCAGCAAGATCTAGAAACCACGGCTAAGCAGTGATGGGATTCCACAATGTGGTTTATGCTGGCAGACCACGGTTCAGCATCTCTTTAGCCCTTTCTGCATGAAGTCTGCAGGTAAACCTCTGACTACATTGTCTGGCAAGAGTGAGACATGCTGATGAAAGCGCTAAATCTGCCTCTCTCATTTTGTGGTAGAATATATATGTAGCAGACCGCCCTTGTATGAGTCACCTTCATCACAAAAAGTTCAATTCTATTCAAACAACATTTTTGAATTGGGTGGCACGGTGCTTCACTGAATAGTACTGCCACCTCCCAGCACCTGTGATTTTTAGGTGTGAGTTCAAATCCAGCTCAGTATGTGACAAGTTTTTGTGTTCTCCCTATGTCTTTGTGGGTTTCCTCACAAACTCATGCATTCAGGTTAGTTGGTCATTCTAAATAGTCCAAAGGGTGTGTATGTGAGTGTGTGTGGCCATATCCAGAGGTTGTTTCATTGCCCAGTCCCCAGTGATACTAGGATAGGATCCAAACCACTGCAACCCTACACAAGATTATGGAGTTAATAATAATAGATGGATGAATCCACTCCTGGACACTGATGACTATCCTTCTTGACTCACTGTTGTTGCTGTCTGGGAGCACTGTGGCTGAGTTTGTGCCCTGAATGTGTCATTCTGCCACCATATACACAGGGACATGTAAGAACCCATGCAAATACCAACTGCATCTTCACGTGACCTGATCCCCGAGCATGAGGGAGCAAACAGAGCCATGTCCTGAGCAGGGTTACGAAAGTCCTACCACTGAATTTGTGAGTCTGACCAGGGCTGTTATGAGACACGCTGTCGTTTCGTTGATTGCAGCCATGAATAATAACACAATCGGTCATAGTCCAGCACGACAGCCCCATGTGCTTCTGCTAAGAATAGCAAATGAAGGCGAATACTGAACAGAGGGCTCAGTGCAGAGCCTACAGTTTAAAATATTGCTACGGTTGTCCTTAGTCAAAGATCTGCTCAATGATATTTGGTCAAAGCACAACGTTTGCAAATTTATTGCAACAAATATCACGGGAGAGATTTTATTGATTAATAAGTTATTCACACATCAGTAATTTTCATTATTTGCTTCGGCCATCGCTGTGCTCACTGTCAGAATCAATCCCTAAAAAGGCTTCCAAAATATCTAATATCTGTATTTACTGTGGTAAAAGTGCATGTCCAAATATGGTGAAAAACATATTCCAAGGTCTTAGGTGATTGCAAAGTTTAATAGGTAATTTCTTTTACTGCATAATGAATGTACCTTGAACATTCGAAAGAGTTTTTTTTTACATTATGTCATCAGAGTAATAGGAGTTAATTTGAGGTTTGAAACCTTTTACTAATTCCCATTGTCCTTGCCTAATTACTGTAATTTATTTCTCAGTATTAAGTTACCCTATTATGTTTTACATAACAGACTGCTGTCCAATAAATGTTTAAAATAAATCATTTTGGTTCACTTGTTTATGGACCTTCTGGGTTCTTCTTCATTTTCACTCATAGTCCAGTACTCAGTGCTGTTCATAAGATTGTGGACTTAATGTTTGCGATTATGCTCACTGTTCTCTCTACACATTTCTGAGCAGCAACTTATTCCAACATTCTGTGCACGTACCACGGTTTGTACCTAAGATCACTGGGTGTAGCTCGAATATACAGATCCCAGAGGATATAACTCATTCTTGCACATAGTTTACTCAGGATATAATGAATTAATCAGGGAGAGTGTGGTCATGTGCCTGACTGGTGGTTCCAATGTTTCTATCAAATTATCACATTTTTTCGAAATGATAGTCAGCTTGTTACAAGTACCACAAATAAAATATTCTCCTAACATGAGTTTTATGCTTGGAAATAATTTTAAGCATTTAAGCGATTTTTTTTAAACAGTTTGAGTTTTATATATGGTCATGGCATGATCGTGATGCCATGTTCGAAGATGACACAGCATTTCATATCAAATCTAAAATTATAATAAAATGTTTTGCTATAAATAGATAAGCCAAATAGATAAGTAAATCAACTGAAATATTGAAAACAATGCTCTCCATTTTGCTATTTTCAGATTGACTGGTGGAAAAATATATTAAAAATAGTTGTATAAAATATCCAGTCAGTCAAGGTCCAGCAATTTCTGGATCAATTGTAAGATTATAAATGTTTTGTAAACAAGACTCATAGATATGCACATGGAGACCACCTTCAGTCCACCTGTTCTTTAGCAGCCACTGGACTGCAACCCCTGACAAGATGCGTACAGTTGTGTATCCTGAACCATACCAAGTAAGGGTGCGGTAGTTTGGTCCTATAGGTGGTGTAGGTGATAAAAACAACATCCCACCTCCTGATGTAAGATCCTTCATAAATTGCTTCAGTGAAAATTACCCAGCTTTATAAATGGGTAGGTCAGTGTAGTTAACATGTAAGACAGTTTGGATAAAAGTCTCAGCTAAATGAATAAATAAATGCAAGTGTTTGTGGTGTCACTGCTCAAGATGAGCTTTACCACATGCTAGAAGAGCAGTACATGAAAGAAGTAGTAGAAACAGAGAAGGAAAGCCATCTGCTTGTAGGGGATATGTGGGCAACTCCAAGAGCAGTATTTAGTGCTGGGCGTGTGCCACACTGCAGCTTCTGTCCCCTCAGCAAACATCTCTAGAAATGGGGTGACAGGAGGGTGACTCCACCACAGGAGGCCCCTCTGACCAAACATAGATGCCAATGTTAAGGGTCAGTAGCTGTCCAGGGCTGCTGGAAACACATCTCTAGTTCCCTAAAGCTGGGTTACACCTGTCTTTCAGCTCTCTTTAACACCAAAGCAACATCCAAGCTTGTGCCCCACTGTGCAGCTTTCAGGCTCATACTCCAAATGCACTGCTTGGGATTTTTAAAGTTTCCACATGGCTCCTTTGGTAGTCTCTGCCACTGTGTCTTCCTCCTGTTCCTTAAACATCAGAGGATGGCTCTGTCAACCGACTTTTTTTTGCCTTTTTCAGATTTTTGGGAAGCTTCTGACGCCCTGAGAGAAAGAACATCTTAGGGAGGCTCTTCCATTTGAGGGATTGTGCATGGAAGGATTCCAGAGTGTCTTTTGAGCCTGCAGCTGTGGAGGATTAGTTATCATCGTGGTCCAGAGTTCACTTCCTGCTCCACACTCAGCCCACGGAGGAGATGTCTCCATCAAGCATAGAGCAACCTCCTGGCTCCTCAGCCTTCTGCATGAAGGTTTAACACTCCACCAATCTGCCATACATCTGCAGACACGTTTTTGCTAGCCAGTGTCCAGGCTTCTCTAAAGATCTAGTCAGACAATCGAAGCAAATATAAGGTACAGCTAAACCTGTATTCTCCAAGTCTCATGAATTTTTTTACCAGTCTTTGGATGTTATGTGGATTATTTGATGAATAACTGTGATTCTGTTCTTTTGTTTATTGATTCTGTTTAATGATATAAGTTGAAAATGAAACTCTCTCTGCTCAGGGATAGTTTCCTTGCTTGTCTCAAGTTTACTTCTTAAAAGTAAAAAAACTCATGTAATTTCCCTTAACAATACGTTGTGCTCAGATTATTCTGTGTGGCACGTAAAACATCATCATGGGTCAAACAACCAGTCTTAAACTGGTTTCCCATACTGCCAATGTATTTAAAATGATCTTAGTTTATGAGAATATGTTTACATTTATTCATTCAGCAGACACTTTTCTCCAAAGTGATGTACAAAGATTACTAACTAGTATTTAACTATTACCTTTATCTAAAGTGACTTACAACACTAAACCTGTCACACTCGCACACCCATCTATACAGCAGAGCAATGCCACACATACATATACCCTAAGGCAATTTAGAGTGACCAATCTGCCTGAAACACATGTCTATGGACTGCGGGAGGAAACAGGAGCAGTCAGAGGAAACGCACACAAATACAAGGAGAACATGCAAACTCCACACTAATTGGACCATGTTGAAATCCATCTATAAATGAGGCTTTGCTTTGCCACCAAACTGACCTTGTAGCCGCACTGTTATGCTTACAGCTTCACTGAACCTCGATAAAGCGCAAAGAAAGAAGGGGTGGAGTATGCAGAACTGCCCTGACAACAAAGCAACGAGTGCAGCTCTTAGATTCCTCAGCATTGTATTACAGGGCCTTGGTTCAATACTGGCTGATCTGCTCAGAATACAGAGGAACAGGATAAAAAATGGTTTCCCTTGAATAAAAAATGCAAGTATAGTGAAAAAGGAGCAGAAGAGAGAACATCCTTCCCAGTTAAAAGTTGGTGAAATTATATCCTCTTCGCAGCTCACAAAAAGGTCAATTTAAGACTGCCTGCTATTCCCAGAGCACAAGATCTGCCTTTGTAATCTCTCAGATTTTATCTTTAAAGAAGGGCGATATCTAAGTAAAATCAATAGGAGTTCTGAAGGAACTCAATGGGGTGTCTCAGGCAACAGGAAAAAAAACACAATAGCAACATGGAGTCAATAATGGCTGGAGTATTCAGTAGTTTTTTTTTTTCCATAACAAAGGACAATACAGAAGGATTTTTCCAGAATGTACCCAGAAATGTAATGTAAAGCAGTCACTGTCTCCAGAGCACTGGCTAGGTAATACACTTAGTCATCTGAAAGGCAATGGAAACCTGTCTCACAGTGTTGTGACGTTTCTGTGGACACTTACAAATTGTGGACATTTGCTAGCGTTGTGTTAATGTTTCTCATTTATCATCTTATAGTTTGGCTTGCTGATTTGATATGATTCAATTGCTGGTCAAAAAATAAACACACAAATCTTTGACTTGTACTAAGTGAAAGAGTGCCAAAACAGACTCAGACTCTCTCACACACACACACACACACACACACACACACACAGAGCTTTCAGTTAACATATGCAGCATTTCATATACACATTCATACACACATACAGACCGACCTCTGTGCACGAAAAGACAAACATGAAAAACCTGCATCAACTCTGTTCATAAAGCTAAACATCACTTTAATAAACTTTAATATAACTAAGGAATTTCTATAATTTTACTGGAAAAGAACAAGAGCCAGCAATGAACGTTCACACCACAAATCCCCTCATGGCATTTCTAAAAAATGTAAACATTAAGTCAAAAATCTATGACAATTTTATTTGTTAAATTATGGTCCATCCAACCAGAACTACATTTCCAAGTTGGCTAATACTGATGGTTCTTCTGTGTTTAATACTGCTGGGGGTTTGTGAGGCTGAGACAGTACCGGAGCCCTGTGTCTGGACACTGTCACCAAACATGTGTCACAATGTCACACACTGTTGCCTCCACATTGTTTCTGGCCATTCCGCCAGCCTCATGGCCCAGGTCCATACCAACAACCGCGCCACAGTAAAAAAGAATCTTCTCACACTGTTGCAGTGCCGTGTAATTTTGCTTCCTATGGCACACTGAGTAGCAATGTGGTGGCATCTTCAGAAAATACTTGTTGTATGTTGTTGCTGTTGCGTATTAATTTCCCCTGTGTCCTTGTTCCTTTAGCTCCTTTCCACGGCATAAGCAACTTAAGAAGCTCCAAGAAATACTGCAAACGTGCTACAAAGAAAATAAAAAAATACAATAAAATGCTCATAGCCAACTTATGCAGTGTCGGTGGACGGCAGGCCCAGAGGACCTGTGAACTTGTGTGCCATACCTTTGCTGGAACAGAAGACTATGCAAAGTTTCTCATTGAAGTGATTCATGTGACCTTACATGACCTTGCTCACAGCAGCAAACCCACAAGGACTTTGTGCATCAAAGCAGAAAAAATGGACAATCTCAGCAATGTTCCCCAACGTACCATTACAGGGCTGGTTTCACGTTAAGAATTATTGATAAAGTGATTGCTGGTGCAGCTGAGAGAGGAGGAGGGTGATGCTGGGCTCATGTGAGGCCTGGGTGATTATGACCAGATAGGATGAGCAGAGACGGCTGAGAAGATGTGGAGGGGGCCTCGAATCGAGACGGTGGGTAGAAAAATGTGCTGACTGCCACTGCATCTGAGATCTGAGGTACCACGCGCCATTTCCTCTGTACACCTCCCCTTTCTTACCTTCTGAGTCTCGAGGCGAACCATCTCTTGATGTATAATAAAAGGATCTTCTCTGCTATAACGACTTGCTTTCCACAACAACTGAGAAAGTGCACCGTTTATGTAAATAAATTAACCTCGCGCTGCCAAAATGTTTAGCAGCAGTCGGGTGCAGACGGGCCGTGGCACAGTCGCTGCCCTGGTGATGAATAGCCAACGATGACAACCCAGAGCCATTATTTCCCCCCTTGGTAGAAAGCGAGGAGTTGGGTGCTGTTTTTGTAATAAACTGTTTATTGCTTCACACGCGGCTGGGCGTCTGTGTGCTTAACGTAGCGGACAAGCTTCATGCGCTGACACATCAGGCTCAGCTCCCCCTCTCGCTTTACCACACTCCCCCTCCACCCATGATGAGCAGCAAATGAATTTGTATGGGGCCACGGAGATGCCACAATATTATCTCAAGTGACGGACTACAGATCACGCAAAGCATCTCATTATGTGCTCAATTGTCGATTGACATACATGACATTCGTGTGAATACAAGCATAACTCACGCTCATCTTTGGAAAGCCTGTTATTAGCAACGAGGACCATTTTGTTACTGAAAAACATTTTAAAGGTTTCTTTCCTCCAACAGATGTAGAGGAACTGCCAAAAAGATTGGGTTAGACTGTGGCTCTAGACAAGAAGCAACATATATGATATACGTAAAGCTACCTTTTCGCCATCCATGGCAACTACGGAGACTGCGTGACTGAAACAGAAAGACTGTGATGGATGAGGTAAAATGGCCATCAAAATTGCTTTTCTTCTTCAGAAATTTACTTTTGGATTAATAAGAGATGTCAGTTTGTTTTCTGAGTCTCAAAAACATTTATTTGGTGCTTTAAATTGAATTCCTGTCTTTAAAAAGGGCCCTTAGTGTCCATAATACATGTTTAAGGGTTCACTGACATCTCTACAGCAAAGAAGTTCATATAAATGTCAAGCCAGCCCTGTGGCAAACGGAGCAAAAGAGACAGATGTCAATCTTCAGTGCACAGCTGCTCTGTTAAAAAAATGACTCAAAGAAAGGTGACAGAAATCTCTTTTATTGTAAGAAATGCAGACTGATAAAATGAATCTCTTAACCTCAGCCTACAGTATGTGCCCAAATTAGCTGAACCCACACACACTGTACAAACAGGCTTGTGGGTAAATAAAACATTCCTTCTATAAAGACCCTGAAGATGAAACAACAAAATAAAACATTTTTTAAAATTACTATTACCGTCATAGCCTTATGAGACAAATGGTGAATCTCCAAAGCTGATATAATTTGTAAAGCAGTACAGAACAAAGAAAGACTGTACTCAGAATAAATTGCCACATCTGGGATTTTGACAAATTCAAGTAACCAGACCTTATGGCGTCATTATATGGCTGTTTTCCTCAAAGAAGGTTGCCACAACAATTTCCACAAAGCTATTCTGTACATGCCAAATTTAAAGGTGTATTCCCATAATGGAATACTGTATGCAAGTAATTTGATATTAACATTTTAAGAAGAGGTTGTGAAAGTATAATACTGCAGGTATTATAAATTGCTCACTCAGAGTGAACACTTGCAACCTTTGTGGGAATGACAGTAGACTAGAATTTTAATATTAGTTTATGAAGAAAAAAGTCTGGATAAAACTGTGACCCTCAGATTAAATTTTATGAGTCAAATTTTAGTGATTTGATTCTTGCTTTGTTCAATTAATCCTCACTTGGTCCAAAATAACCCATGTAATGATTCAGGGACAAAAACATCACTATTTTGAAAATTTTCATATTTCTCAAAGCTCTGCAGTGTTTATTTCAAAATACTGTAAACCTTAATACACCAAACACGGAAGAGTAAAAGTAATACTTTTAATAAAACCAGTCCACTCTCCGTATGGCAAATATGTTCATTGATTCCTCAGACAGTATATCTGCTGTGGTGATACATGGTTATTTCTTATCTGAAATTCTGAAATCCAAAATAAAATGTATTGTATGTATGACAATGAGAGAAACAATATTTTTAACAATATTTCTAAGAAAGCATCATTTTTAGGTTGTCTTTCAGTATTATATTTTCATTCAATAACCATTATCAATAAGTGCATGTGCAGTGTAGGGTGGAAGTTGTCTGGAGTCGACATCACAGCCACAGAGTCTAAGAAACAGTGCACAATATAATACACAAAGTCACAAAAGTCTTTAGGATAATTGGCTTTTGAATCACAAATAATATCTAAAATATCAAGAAATCTCTAAGATGTGTGCCAATATCACTGTTCTCCCATGCTGTCTTACACGAAGCACAATTAATTTTCTGAGCATAGTTAAATGAATTTATTGTATTGTGTACAATTATAGATTGTTCCCATGAATGTTTTCTCCATGTTTACTTCATTGCTGTTGATAACCACGAATGGCGATTCTCTTGTTTGAAATAACCTACACTAGTGGGTGCTTATACCGTCTGCTGTGTCTTTGTCACAGTCATGCAAAACACAAGTATGAAAGTAAACTGTCTGCGTGTCCTGCTATACTGAACACAAGCAACCTAGCAATTTTTCATTGTACAGATCCCTGTTACATGCGGGATGAGTGCATTTTCCTTCAGAGCCAAAAAAGTGTTCATTTGATATTCAGATTAAAGATCGCAATTTCCTCTAAACAAGATGAATGTTGAATGAGCACTTTATCTCATTACAATTTCATTTAATCAGGCAGACCTCTGAAATCAAGGCTGCTTTTCTGAGGGAAACAGAAGAGAATAAGGTCAAACGGCAGGGAGTGTTTCCTTCGGAAGGAGATGCGCCGCAGGTACGACTTGGCCTCTCTTACATAACGTCCCAGAGGACTGGCTCTTGTGAGTTGTTTTTCAGCTGTACCACAATATAATTAGAGAAATGGCCATCAGTTCCTTTTTCCCTCTGGGCCAGGAGGGGATGATAATAGTGTGGGTTTGCCTAGAGAAACACAGCGCCATCAAAAAGCTATTGGTGTTTTAACAGAATCACATGAAACTGTTCTCGCTGCACCCTGTTTGGTACTTTTTACTGATGGGCAGCAAAATTAATACCATATTTTTCCAGCAGCCTTGAACTGATAACAAGTAATTTTCAGTTCTGTCTGATTCATTAGTAGTGACCTCCAGCACCTTGTGTTGTCTTATTAAACTGGTCAGTATGCGGGCAGTAATGAAAAAGGGCAGTTATTACCTTGTGGCATCCTGCTGTTTCTATTGAATTGTGGAAGTGAGGTATTTGCAGTCACTTACAGTTAAATACCTGCCTGTGAATAGTGTCTGAGTACATTGTCACCAGCCAGCCACAACAGGTTACTCCATAATTATGAATTTTCAGCACCCTCAGACCAGAATCTCTTGTTCATTCATTGATATAAAAGCAGGTAAATGAGAAGAGGTTTTAAGCAATTAATGCTGGGTATGGTTTTGTGGCATGCATATAAAACAGCAAAGGAAATGATCTGTGATGCAGTGTAATTTCTCTTCTGGCATGAAGCATTCCTCATAACTTAGCAACTTTTTTCCAGAACTTGAACTCAATTTACCCAAGGTCAGATAATTTTTCTTCACTTTTTGCCTCTACAGAGAAAACCATTGTGTTAGATTTTCTGAATGAATGTTTTGCCGCTTAAAAAAATTTATAAGGAGGCCTGGAGATTTTTAAGTGTCGTATAAAGACCAAAGGGACAGCTTTAATTTGAATGTGGGCTCTGAGTTCTTTAAAAACCCTTGGGGATTTCATTTAATAATTTTTTTATTTATATTTTATCATTTCTTGATTTTGTAGGTTTTTGGTCTCAGAGCAAGCCTACCCTTACAACAGCAGAGAAGCAATGAAAATGGAGTGTTAACAAAAAAGCTGTTCATGAAGGTAGTCTGAAGGTGGTCTCTGGCTCTGAAGTAACTGCTGGGTCTTTTCAGCATCACAATGTGAGCACAGTACCTCATACCTGCTGTTGTGGAAGCTGGCCTTGAAAATGAATTTATCCAAATGAATGTTTGCGCTGGACATCATGGGCCATCATGGGACATCAGTTTACTGAAAGCCAAGAGCCAGAATGTTGCTCAACAAAGCCTCTACCTAGAACTCCATGGTATATCCATGGGAAAACTTTAGCAGAGCCCATGACTGACTACTCAGTTAGGAGGGCCTCTCAAAGCTCAAGATTGGAGATGAGTGGGAGGATCACTTCATTAAAGCAGGCAAGATGGTTTCAGACGCACACACACGCACACACACACACACACACACACACTTCTTGAGTCATCTCTTCCACAGCACTCTTCAAATGCCTCTGTTGTTTTTTGACTTCATAGACAACCCTGATCAAATGATCATAATATCTGATGAATGGTTGAATGTCATGTTAACATTTAATTAATTAAACCAGGGAGCACTTAAAGTGTCACTGTTAGTTTAGCAGTGGCCCTACACTGTCTTATTACAGCTGATGACATATGTAGTGTTCTGTTAATCCTGCTAAATGGAGAATGCCATGAGGCAAAGTCATGTTAGATCTATCAGCTGACATTAGGGCTGTGCATAGCTCCTGTGAAGCTAGGTACACAACTGTGCAATGAGTCAGGTCTTCTTCTTGCTGCTGTTTTGAGAGAAACCAGCTGTTTATTGCCCAATGACATTACCCATTCAAACTAAAGGCTTTGACATATTACCTGTGAAACAAAATTACATCCCATCTGTTGCCATCTTACTTCAGAGAACAGCTATTTTTGTACATCTAAAGCGCTGGCACTGTGACTTGCTAAAAACCGATACCCATCTGCCCTATTTTTCTATGTCTTAAGAAAAGCACTATTTACGTACAAGTTTAAGAAAGTGTAATTTGTGTGTGAGCTGAATGCACTTTAAGTTTGTGTGTGTTGTGACGGAAGCTCTGTGTTTGCACTTTCAAACTGTTGCTTGTGCCACACCATAGTCTCCATTCATGGGTGTCACGCTAGAACCAGAAATCTGCCTCGTGTTTAAATTCTGAACCAGCTAAAAGATTGCAATGCTTCTGAAAATTTCTTCTAGAAAACATTAAGCCAGGAAAGTTTTATTTTATTTAGCTTCTCATGAAATATTCATCAAATGGCTTTAAGATAGTATGAAGTCATGACTCTGTTGCACACAAGACTATGATACACGCACCCCCTGGAAGAAGAGATAAGGGTCAATTGTGCCCACAGCCTTTAAGTGGACTGACAGAGAAAGGGAGGTGTTGCCCTACAGATCGACAAGTGGACTAAGGGTCTTGGCTGTTGCACATGAAAAATTTTTTTTGTGTGCATTTCAGTTGCAATGCTGCACCTTTTTGTTTCATAATCACAATGAACCTCCATATGTTTACCTTTTACTGCCTCACACCAGCTCAGTTTTGGTTTGTTTCTGTTACTTTGGAGTATACTGATCCCAGAAGGTGAGTTTAATGGCCAAAAAAGGCTGTTCTGTGCATCACTATGCCATATTCTCATAGAATGTTCCTTCTTTGTGGCTTATCCTAGTGTAGAGGGAGGCGGGCATCTGTCTTGATGGACGCCCACTGCAGCTGAAATGCAAGATTCAAGAGTCTTGCGTTTCAGGACGAATGAGGGCCAAACGCCTCCATCCACAGAAGCCGATCTGGCAGCATCCCACATCCACTGTCAATTCCATGAAGAAGCAACCGGCAGCATTGCAAGGCTGTATTTGCCAGGATAGTCCTTTGCAGTACATTTGAACACAGCCCAGCATTGCGTGCAACAATATCTACGGTTTGCCTGCTGGGGGGTCCACACAACGGGACTGTCTTAGCTGGCATGGCCCGAAGAACCACAGGGGACCCAAGGTGTCACTAGTCTGCTGAGCCCCTGTAGCCTCTGCAGTTCTGACATTTCCTGTGCAGTGGAACTGCATGCAAGACAGGGAGCGATGGCTCATCTGCTGCAATCTCTTTTACTCTGATCGCAGGCAGATGTATTATCATTAAAAGGAGACATGCAAAGATTAATGTGGGCGTAATCGTACTGATCAGAGAGTCCCTGCTCTAAGACTCTGTGTGCTATACAAGGCTCACAGAAGTATGTTGAGTTCCTAAAATAAGAAGAAATAATGGTCATACACCTTTTTTTTAATGGCAAACCCAGCCCGAATCTAGGCAATTTAGACTATTTATCTAGTCCTTTGTGAAGTCGGAAGTTAAGAAGCTGCTCGTACAGAAGCAATCATAACAGCAGCAGTATTCGGTACATTTTTCAACCTATTTCTATATTCTGTGAGTTTTGAAATGCAGAATAAAGAATAAAACATTACTCTGAATAAAAGACTAAAACATTGTAATGAAAGCACTGAGCAAGCTGGATAAGGCTGATGTTTTCTGCTCTTAGTTGCCCGCTGCATAAAAGAGATGCGTTTATAAGCAGCAGGACTGCAAGGCAACCAACCGACTGTAGCAGTAGTGATGAGAACAGCTGGTACTGGGCCAGTGCTGTTTGTTTGCTAGGAAAACAGGTGCAACAGTCCAGAGGGCTGCAGTGTTTACGGACTCATGTTTCAACTCATTTCCTAGTGCTCCAACAATCAAATTAGCTTGATGTATTGGACCTCGTGCAATCAATACCTAAACCGCATTGCTGGCAAGCTGCATCCTCAATGAGCAATGGAACTTAAAATGCCAAGTATGCACAGACCCGTAGCACACGTTCAAAGTACCCTGCTGAATGACGGTACTTTAACTGTTATTAAGGCCAGAACAGTCTCTAGCCTATACACTAGCTGCCAAAAGCGATTGGCGAAACAGTTCTGATACTTCAGTAAGATTATGGAAATTGTATGAAACAAGCCACTTAACAATATGGGAACTGAATTCTGCACACAGTCACTGTGCTCTCCTGTCTGTGCTGTTGTGATACCCCAGACAGACACAGCACTGCAGAAAGAATACGGTAAACTAAGGTAGTCTACAATGACTTTCTGCCATCAGTGGGTAACAAACAATATCAAAACACCATGGAGGAAAAACAAATATTGAGATTGAGCTGGTGAAGGTTGGGGAAAGTTTGCGCACTAAGTACGATGGGGGAGTTGTTCATTTTGTAAGGAGAGTGAAAATGGAGCAAAAAAGCTTCCCGAACATGCTTGTTTATTAAGTCATATCGCAGCAGACACAAATCCACATTTACCTGGTCATTTGGGTATTTCTGTTTTTAAGTTATTCAACAAAACTTTTGGGCAAGGTTTGTACTTTCAGCTTATTATGTTTTGCCTTGTTAGAACACAGGTCTTTGGTGAATTAGAATTTGCACCTGGACAGGCTTTGGAACAGGCCCATGCGGAACATGGCTCAAATACTACAGTAGTCGGAACTAATTTGTTTAATTAAAATCAATGATGTGTTTATCAACTGATGTAGACTATAAAGTTTTATAAGGTTTGAAATTCCCTGTGAGCAAACACTGTGATTTAAATAATTATACTGGCCTGTGTTATGTGGCTAGGAAAAAGTTAGTGGGTTTATAAAAAAGTTTCTTACTTTCTTGTGTGAATTTCAATTAAAATGTATTATGTGGTGCAAGACTGTATTGCTCCTTTTTGTCAGAAATTTTGCTCATACAGGAGTGCTAGAAAGGAAACTAAGAGCTTAATCCACTCATACTGAATCTTTGCAAACCTATTTACAAGAAAATAAGCATATTTATATGTGGATGTACATACTTCGGTTGACTGCTTAATGTACTGAAGAAATTATAAAATAAAACTGTAAATAAAATAACACAAACAGTAAATCCACCTAAAGATGAAGAGAAACACATCCTAATCTCCAAGCTATCATAGCAGATTACTAGAATCATAGCCCTTATTAGCAGTTATATACTGGATAAACATATTCTCTCATCCATGCATTTACATACCCTCCACCTACAAAGAAATTCAGCCCACTGAATATTTGTATCTGCAGTGGGACCAGCTTCCATTACTGGAAAGGCAGTGGCAATGAAACGAAACTCGTGTTTGCCTTTGTTTTTTTTTAATTGTATAAATGGCAGACTGCAGAACGTGTGCAGCCAAATAACCATCTGCTACGCGGGTGTTAAAGAACCTGGAGGATCCAATAAAGCTAGTGTGGGGGGTGGGTTGGTGCATCTAAAAAAATGTGGAGGGGACACACACCATTAGTTAAGTGACAGAATGAACGATGGAAACTTTGTGGAGACAGGAGAGGAAAGGATTAAAGAGGCAAACATTGCAAAATTCCTCTTTAATTGAATCGGTGAGAGCGAAACATCATAAACAGGGTGAAAACATAAAAAAATAAGAATGAAAAATAAAATCTCAGAGGTTGGCTCAATGCTTTGGCCTCAGGTCAGAAAGGAAATGGTGAAAAGTGTCCTGTTACCCTTAATTCAGTCACAGCCCATCAGTGAACCAATGTTGACTCCCTGGGGATTTTTCACCGTTGTCTCTGTTCCCTTTGATCTGCTCTTCCTCCTTTGGCAGACATACCTGCACTGCTGTTTACCAGCTCAGAACTTGTAATTGGTGTATATTTAATTCCTGGGGTCTGCTTCAAAGTCATAAATCCCCACAGCCTTGGCTTACTGTACGCTGGGGACTGTGCAAAGCTCCTCTTGAATGATCAGTGGAGCTGCATGGTGTTTTGCTGCTGGTCAGTAATTCTATTAGCAGGCAGCCTTAACACTGACTTTAAAAGGCATTACTTCAAATGTCAAATTTTTGGTTTGAAGTGCCTGAAGAAACTGACTTTGTTTGTCCATATCCTCTAGCTTTTCAATGTATGGTAACGTGCAGCCCCTCAAAAGATTTCTTTTAAACTGAAAGGTGGCAAAATACAAAAAGCTGAACATCTATCTATCTATCTATGTAAACTCTACTAAAATGAAGTGTTTCTGTGCCACTTTGGGGACAATAAATTCATCCTAGTGCTTAATGCAGTGGTGAGCCTTACATCAGAAGGATGGAACTCACAGGGGATAGCTTTATCTGTAATGTTTGACTGCTGCCTTGCATGTCCAGCCTACCTTAAGTCACCCCTACTGTTTGAACTGAATATGTATCTAAACTTTGACTTTAGTTATTCAAAAACAGTGCTTTTTTTCTTTTTAGCTGTTGTTTTGTGGATTTGCTGGATGTTGGCTCATCGTCCCTTTATAAGATCCATTTCCGGTTCAGCTTCATATTTTTGACAGATGGCCTCACATTTTGCTCAAGTACTCTCTGGTACATTGTGGATTTCATGGCTGATTCAATGATAACAAGCTGCACAGGCCCTGAAGCAACAAAGCAGACAATGTACTAGAATGTACCAAAATCCAAAACACAATGCTCCAACCATCACTTTTATAGCTGGCATGAGGTGCTTCTAGCAGTTCTGGTTTATTCTAAACATCAAATTACGCCACAAAAACTTTTTTTCAGTGTGTAAGTTCATTTTGAGAATGGAGGTCATGCTCGTCCTCTTTCTGACAGTTGACTTATACATACTAATGTTGATGAGCATTCAGGAGCCTCTTTGAGCATTTTATAGTCAGTGCGTGACCTGAATTTGATGGGGCAACCTGCTCTTGGTAAATTGATAGGGATCTGGAATTTTCTCTATTTGTGCATAATCCATAGTACTCTAGAATGATTGACTTGAAAATCCTTTAAAATTGCATTGTAACCCCTCTGAGACACAGGGTCATCAAACAGTCCTACATCTGCAGGCTGTTGAGAGCTCTATTGATCTTGGTACTTTGTGTTTCCACTCCCCTCTACGATTATGACCAAACTAACGGAGGTTTTTTCTCACCTTTCGGCCCCAAAAAATACTCAGTGGTGATTTACTATTCCTTGGCAAGTCATACACAGTTTAGGAGATGATAGAGGCAGGACTATAGACTCTATGTTATTCAGTATATTTTTATCTTATATTTGTCCCTGAGTCTCAATCTATTGCACTCTGACACAAGGATCAGAGATGAACTTGTCTAAACATGTTGAAGAAAGCAACTTTTCAGAGGGTGTATACTTTTCCATGTTAGGTCACATATTAAAACATTATTTTATTATCTGAATGCGATATATAAACCCTGTTGAACACGAAGTTGCAACATATTTCCAAACCGGCCTATGTATTGCACACTTAGACAATCTATTTTTCTGTATGCATTAAATATAAAAATGAACAAAGTGATGATCATTTCTATTAAACCCATATTTTTCTAAACTGTACTACAACAAATTACACAGTACATAAAAATGTCAAGTTGTAGCCTGAAGCTTGCTGGTTTATGCCAAAGGATATACTCTGATGTAGTTCTCTTGAGCAAGGTACTTAACCTGAATTAGTCCAGTAAGGCATCCAGCTGCATAAATATGTACAGTTATGAACAGCTTTGGATAAAAACATCATCTAAGCAACCAAACTGCAATAATAAGAAAATGAACACTCATTGATAGTCTGTTGAAAGGAGGGCTTCTAAATGCATTAAGTATGATGTACAATAATGTCATTATTATGTCCCACATTTCAATTGTTGTAAAAGCCTACTTATTGTAGCACATGACAGAAATAAAATTCAAATGCTCTTATGTTTTCTAATGGCCTTTTCCATTCCTTTGTAATCTATTGTAATTGTGGCTGTAGATTTGCTCTTAAAAGGCCCCCTGACAAGTTTGAACAACTCAGAATGGTTGCCCCTGGATGGATCCCTTCATATGCTGCATTTAAGCAGCATTCAGTCTTCAGGTAAAGTGTCTGATGGAGCATGATACCTCAACAACAGTAATGCCAATCTCTAGCTGATCCTTTCTTCTTACGAAACATCTCCCAGGACCTTTACAAAAAATTTGTATGAGGAAAAGTACATCGAGAGTCTAGTTCAAGATGAGTCAGCATTTTGATATATTTTGAAGAACAAAAGCATGAATGAATTAAGAATTGGATGTAAATTATTGGTATCAATGACTCTGCCTGCGGCTAAGGTAAATTAGTCTTAGATATGGGTATGGTGATCCTGATGGGGATATCTCTTGAAGTTTTCTCATTTCATTCATTTGTGTCATAAACAATTAAACTAATATGTAGGTCTTGATATAGCTCTTTTTAACAATCAAAAGGGGTACACTGAGGTATGTTTGATTTAATTATTTTATTAACATTTAACCTTTTTTGATAAAGAATGGCAATTCCCCACATTTCTGGTTCCCTGACAACAGATGTTTGTCTTTACTGAATCAATATCAGAGTAACTGTGCTACAGTAAGTGGACAATGTAGGGTTTTTACTGTGACAGGTGGTGGTGAATAGTCTACAATGTGGTATTTTCTTCTAAAAACAGGTCATTTCCAGTCATGGGTTTACCACAGTGATTTGTCAACAGGATATTTGGCTGTGCACAGAGCTACTAAAAACAACCCACTCGAACCATTTCACTTCAAACACGAGCCTTTCAGCTCACAGGACACAATTAAACAAGTACTGCACTAGCATCACAGCAACCGACTACAGACCCTCAAAGGTTGACTTTCACTGCAGTACACTGCAAGCACTGTGCTGGCTCCAGTCTTACCATCTCCCATCTTTGTCGAGTCAAATGAGCATTTGAACACTTCATTTCAATTTACTGGTGCACTGGAGCTGCCTTGTGAAGGTCAGCAAGCAGGAGATCATGAAGTAAGGACTTCTGATAGCCCCCTTGCTGTGTAGATGGCTCCCCAGCTACTGGGAAGGTTCACTTGAAATGGAGTGCTTGGCCCCATGTTGCTGCTCTGTATGGCAACCACCCCCTAATACAGTCTCACCATAACAATACAGTCTTTTGCAATATGGAAACAAAATGACTGGCTATCTAAAAGCTCAGGCATCTAAACATCTGCATTTTCTGCTCAAAGGAAAGCTCTCATTGGCAATAAATAAATAAATTATGCACATGACAATAAAATTGAGACAGTGCTAATTAGACTATGGTTTATAAATGCTACGAATTTTCAGCTGAATGTTCCATTAAAAACAAACCAACACTGTTACAATCTATAAAGATGCAAGCTAAGTCATAGCAGAGCTGCACAAAATATTGTTTGACAATGATTTCCACATTGTTTATACTACGAAAGCCAAAAAAACTCTATTCAAAAGAAATGGTCCTTTCGTGCCTGTCCAGAGATAGTTGCAAATCATTTAAGTGGTGTCTATATTTTTATGAAAAAAGGCACAGTAAGCAGAACGGTCAAAAAGTCTGATTACTTTGCGTACGAGTCACTCCCCTTATCAGACTCTTCTTGAATACGTTCAGAATGTGTAATTTCAGTATGAATAGCCGGGAGTAATGGAAAAGCATTCAGTGGCATCGAATAGGCATCTTTGCATAATTTACAGCAGATTTTTTTTAAAAATTATATTGTTTACATATGCAGCATACTAACCTTATGTACAAAAAAAGCTATTCAAAAGTTGATTCATAACAAGAACCAATGCAAATCCCAAACATTTGTGGCCAAATTAAAAGAAATAACTGAATAGTTTCCATGTTTACAAAGACGTTTACTTCCTGCTGGCAGGCGAGTACTGAGGCACAATAAGCTATCTCTCCTGGCGCTGCAGTTTCTATGGCTTTTGTAATATCTTGCCCCTCAGCATTGCTGATAACTATCTGATTTCTCCTTTGTATTTGTGCGAAGGACAAAATCGTAATGGGGAAATCTGAAGTTCCATCAGTAAGTGAATGTGAGCATATACTGTACGAACATTTCTTTGTGTGTGTCCCACATGAAATAAACTGCTTTTTCTTCTAAATAACTGTATAATTACACTATGATATGTCTGTATTATTTGTAGGAAATTTAAAATGATGTTGACTACAGGTGTGTGCACCAATAACTTTAGTCAGTAGTGAACTTACAAGATTTGAAATAAAAATAAAACTACTAATAATTATGATACCGTGCTGAATTATAGCCGAAATAACCGAGCATACTGTGTATCTTCAACTAATTGTGCACCGTGACCTTTTCCATTTAGGGCTATTTTAAGTGGAGAAATAACTGCCTGAAGATGTGCAAGATGAAATAAAGCCAAGATTCACCTTGAACTATGCCGCCCCTAAAATCAGATAAAAATAACCTCATCCTTTTGTTGCATGCATCGCACTTAAGTCATACTGTATTCATGTCTGTACATATTACCTGAAAAGACACGATCCAGTCTGTACTGAAAACATCTGAGTATTAAGACAAGTATGTTGCTGAAATGGCATTATTACCCACAGCACGTCCACCATCAGTGCATCAGGGGGTCCTTCTCCTTAAACAATTTTCACCCATTGACTTCTGTCAGCATAAAGCCCAGTTTGAATATTCAAATGCCCCTAAAAAAGATACCTCAGCAGTACAGCTATAATTCAGGTGTGTAGTTGTTTCTCGTTTTTTTTTGCTAAATAATAACTGCTTGATCATATCTTTGTTGTTGTTGTTTGGCTGCTGTTTTACATTTTGAGAGTCAGACCTCTACTACAGTATATTAAAAAACACACACTTTGTACTACATTCAACAGTTCTGACTGAATTTAAGCCCACATTTGCACTTACTTCCAAGCAATGTATTTGAACAAAGAAACATGGCACTTCTCTGTAGTATTGAACTAAATCTTTGTTTTCACAAATATGTTAAAATTTTACTGAGCTTAAAGACAGTAAATTAAAGTTACACACCAAAGAACAAATTATGCTCCAAAACCATTTTGTCAACCTTCCATTAATTTATTTATAAGTCCTTATCCTGGTGATAGGGGGTAATGGTGTACAGTGCTAACAGCTGTTGGCACACAGTGATTGGTAGCTTGCAGTTTGCAAGAAATGGGAGCAAATAAATCACTTAAAAAAAAAGTTTATTAGTAATTTTGATAGATCTGTGTCCAAAAACATTGCTTCAGTTTCACATCACACTATGTATCAAGTTAACTGGTAGTCTGTACAAGAGGTGTCAAAGGCTAGTAAATTATAACCACCCTGTCGGTGCACTTAAAGTCACATCAGAGCCCATACAAAAAAGAAAAACTGTGAACTACTGAAACCTCCACTCTAAATATTCTTTTTTGCAACAGACCAAAAATGTAAAAATGGAGATGTTTCATGGTAAAGATGGTGCTGTCAGAATTCAGCACGACAGCATGCACAAATACTTGGGAAAACACACCCCAGTGAAGCTGGGAAAGCCCAGCTACCAGAAAGCCAACATTGGGTGCTGTGCCTCACAGGATCACACAGACTGCACAGAAAGCCTGCGTGATATTCACTACATCGTGAAAATCAATCCACTCCTTTGTCATGCTTCTTGCCTCTCAAACACACATATAATGTCCAAACGGTGGTTCTCAAGAGAGACTGTGGACTCATCTTGCTCTAGCTCCTTTGCTATGCGCACTGATCCCCTTGAATGTCCATGTCTTGATTCTGAAGGATTTTTTGACTTTCTGCGATGACAGCTCAGGGAGTCAAGCGTGAGATCTGTGTGCTAATGAGCTGACACTGCAGTTGCACAAGAAAGCAGAGTAATGCACAACAGGAGCAAAGACCAGACCAGAACCACAGCAGTACCACATCAGTACCTGGACCCTTTGTCTTTGAACCCCATTAAGGATGAGGGCAGCATCCAACCCCCAGAAACAGTCCACCTGACATGCACATGGGTGTACCTCGCACAGAGGAATCACAGTAAAAAAATAAACATGTTATACAAAGAAGAATAAATATGACTATTAACATTTTAAAAATATTCTGCATGAGAAATTAATTCATTTTAACTATTATATGACATCCACCACTAAAATGTGACAGCAAGAGAACAAGGGACCATTAAGACAACTGCTACATTATACAGTGATATAGACGAAACAATTATATAGAAACAAATGCTTAACGTTTATATTTATACACATTCTGCAATGATAGTTTCAAAGCCTCGTGTCCAGTGTTTCTGGAATAAGTTCCAGACTGGTGTGATCCTGCTCAGAATTAAGCAGTTAACAATAATGGATTTTTTAAACCAGCTTCCCCCCCTGGGTGGTAACTTTCCTCAGACTCAGGCCTCCCACCAGAGGCCTGGGAGGTTGAGGGCACGGCACAGTATTTTTGCTGGTCCTAGGATTGTGCTCTTTTGGACTGAGACCAATGTTATCACACCTGGGATATGATGGAGCTGCTCCTCCAGCTTAGGGATCACAGCTCCAAGGGCTTCTATCACCCGTGAGACTACCTTGGCTTGCACCTTTCACGTTCTCCCCAGTTCTTCTTTCAATCCCTGGTATTTCTCCCGCTTCTCATTTTCCTTCTTCCTGATGTTTCTCTCACTTGAAATCACCACATCTATCACCATTGCTGTTTTCTTCTCCTTTGTCAATTACCACTATATCTGATTGTTTGGCCAGTACCTGTTTATCCGTCTGGATGTGGAAGTTCCACAGGATCTTGGCTCTGTTGTTCTGTATCATTCTCTGTGGCACCTCCCATTTAGACTCGGACATATCCAAGCCATATTCCTTACAAATGTTGCTGTCACTTAATTGTTTCCTTCAGTGTATGCTGTCCCTGCCTGCATCTTGCAGCCACTACTAGTTATATATGATTTCATAATATTTTTATGCGTCAATGTGCCTATGGAGTTAAGAAGACATTTTCAAAGAGTTTTAATCCCTACACAATAACTGCTCTATGCTGTACTGGTGACAAGGTTACCAGACTATATTGGTTTCTGGCAGGAACCGGCACTAGCTGAAAATAAACAGCGGGAAATTCCAAAATCAAGCAGGACATTTTGCTTGCACTTCCCAAGGTATGAATTCAGATCTGAAGAAAGTGTTTCTGACCGTTGCTGCACACATGACCATCTCCCAAACGGAATCCTTAAGTAGCTTCACTGTGACTAGCCTTTCAAGCTGACAAGGGCCAACATATATCATCTCACATAACTCACACAGTTGTGAAGGGAATTTTCTGAATTTCAGGGCTGCATTTTCATTCATACAAGGGCCAGTGTATTCTTAGGAAAAAGTCTTTCGGGTTGAGAAGTGAGTATGGAGATTATGGAATTACCCTAGCAAGGACTGGAATGTGGTTCGGCAATTTCAGTTCTTTGCTGTGTAATTTTCCAGAAAAGGCCCGAGGTACTTCAGTATTGTAGAAAATTCAATATGGTGCCCGTAATACGACAACTATCAAGTCGATTCCATTTTGACATGTTCATTGTCCTGTATGGCCCCTTAAAGTTTTGTTTGCTATCAAAAAGCAATACACTGCTGTGTTTATTGAAGCCTTAGGGGGCAGTGGTTTTGTAAAAAGGCAGAAATCCTAAAACATTTCAATCTAAAAAGGTTATTTTAGTGTTTTCTTTTTGTATCTGGTAGTATATAATTTCTACATGAAGAACTTTTTGTTTTATAGGACAACAAGCTATATTGGATTGTTTTGGCAACTGGATGCAGCAAAAACATACAAAAAGATGGATACAAATTTGCTTCCTACTTGATGCACATGTCAGATAATTTGTTATTTTTTTCTTTTGAAATCAACGAAAGCTGTATGTACTTAAAGATCTAATAAAACATTTGCACCAATGGTGTACTTTAAAAATGCAAATTCATATAATATCATCTGATATTTTTAAGAAACAAACATATATATGGACAGACAGACATCAGACATAAAGGAAGGACGCAGTGAAAGCTCTGCTGTTTGCCAGTTGCGCCGGAGGCTCTGCAGAGAAAGCAAAAGACTATGCAGAGGGGGATTCAAGTACTGTCTGTACATTCTTTAGTGGCACATCCAAACATCTAATAAAAGTTGAATTTTACAGGCTGTGACTGACAAATTATTTTTATAGAGTATAAAAATTGTAAAATAGAAACTGTCAAAAAATGTTCATAATGTCCTAATTGCAGTAGGGTTCTATCCAACTTTCAAAAGTTATGTAAGTGTAGAATTAAATGCAGCTTTTTATGTAACATCAGTTGCACTTGAGATTGGTATTTTTTTCTTTTAAATTTTGCTTTTATTTTACATACACAAGTATTTAAGAAAATATACTCTAAAATGATCACTTAATAAATCATCTTCTAATCACGTCTAAACTCCAAACATGTGTGCTTAGCTAAGAAAAAAAAATAGTGAAAACTGAAGAATTTTTGCCCAAAAGTATATTTAAATGACATAGTGATGAACCAGGAACAACAGACAAAAATATTAGACATGGAATAGGACGAAAACACATTTGGGACATGTACATAAGTGCAATGCATTACACAGACATATGCAGCCCTGATTCACGATGGAGTTCAGATCGAGGATCAATTCCCCTTTATTGCTCAGTAAAGCAGAACAGCTACACATAGAATCAACAGAGGCAACTAATTCATTGTAAAGTGACATATCAATTTACACAAATACTCATCGCTGAGAATCAAAGGGCGACAAGGCTGTAGTTCTGAGCGTTGCAAATTTCTCTCTGCAGCGTACCCGAGCCGCGTGGCCCCGCGGGGGGTCTCTGGACTGGGGGAAGCGCGGCGCGCGCTGAAGTGCTGGACAGCGCCGACTGAGACCCGGAGTGGGGGTGGGGGTGGATGGGTAGAGCGAATTGTGTAAAAAGGGGGGTTTGTACTCACAGGCGTGGGTGACCGAGAAGCTGTTGGACGACTCCAGGTTGTCCACGTTGTAGTTGAGGTGGAAAGGCTTCTCGGTCACGTTCTGGTTCGTGTTGTAGAGCTGGACGGCGAACCTGAAGGCGCTGTGCTCCTGCACCGTGGACCGCATGAAGAGCCCGCCTACAAATGCAACAACACACATCTGACGAAAAGATGCGATAGAAAATACCCTTATGTGTCTCTGTGTTCTGTTTCCTTTTTTAGATGTAAATTTTATGCTCCGCGACCGTGTGGAAACCGAGGCAGTTCTCGTTACCCAAAGAGCCCCACTTTAAACGTGTCTCATATTGTTTGCATTTAAGTGTCCGAAAAATCCAAAATGATGGTACGGCTTACGTTTACACTTTAATCCATGTTTTACAACTACAGAACTATCAGCTCCGGGGTCGATCACTTTTACGCATTTCATTGTCTCTTTCTCCACATTTCCCCAAGACTTACGCAGAGTTTTTGGACATTAACTAATTTATTTTAGGTTGAATTGAGTCCAAAGGGCTGCGAGCCGGTGGTGGAAAATGCCCACGATAGAGAAGATGCTCCACATCTGCAGCGAGTTCACCATCTGCCAAGTTAACCAGCCCACTAGGAAAGCAGAATGAACGTGCGGGCAAAACAACATTTGTTTATGGAGGTGAAAAATGAAGAGTTCATTGTGCGCACAACTTACCAATGTTGATCTGGTTGGGGAAACCTGCGAGGGACGGGCGGAACAGCCACAGTAGAAGAAGCACAAGCGCGCCGTGTGCCATTTTCCTCCAGCCTCGCGAACTGAGCTCCAAACACGAATGTAGCGAGACAGGGAGCGTGCACGCGAGCGCGCGCTCAAAGGAAGCCCCCCAGATGCGCGTCTCTCCGGCTCTGTGCGCCACTGAGGCTCATGGAGGCGCAAGAAGCCGGCTTTGCGGAGCGGGGACTCCGTGGCAAAGATGGTGGTTGGAGCGACTCGCAGGATCTGCGCGCGATCGAGGCTCCTCCGATCGGGCCGACGGCGGGGCGAGGGTGGGGGTGAGGGGGTGCTGGGATTTCGATCAAACTTCCATCTGACGTCGAATTAAAGGAGCGTCATCTCGCGCGTCGCCTCCTCACGCGTCCCCTCACCGTGAGTCCCTCGGGCTCGCGCGCCGGCGGAGCTTCACTTGGACGTCGGTCTCCGCAGGAATCGGCCGAGACACGTTTAAGGACGAAGCGGGTGAAACCCGCAGGCCGTTGAATTATTTACATTAGTCGCAGTTCCTGTAATACATACTCGAAAATGAATAAAAATCCCACACGAGCGTGGTGACGGTAAGTGATGTGTTTCTTCAGAAGAACTGCTTCAGGTCGTTATTATTTTTTTTTTCGTTGTTCACCTCCAATAAAACCAAGAGCTTTAATAGACTTATTCAGTCATATGATTTTTGTTTTCTTAATTTGTAGCAACAGTAATTATTGCCCTTATCACTCCTCTACCGGCTAACAACACCCTTCATTTGGGTTAATAGTGAATAAAATTCACTTTATTTTCTAATTGGGCACATGCATGCTTAATTAATCTATTATTATTATTATTATTATTATTATTATTATGTAATGTAGTAACAGGCTGCCCTGTTACAGTAATACATTCACCCTGTTCTGGACACCTGTCTTGATATTGTGAATCAGATCCTATGTCCACTGCTGTTTTGGAAGCATCACACTTGCACTGCAATGCAATGCAGATCCATCCAGAGCTGTGACCTATGAGGATGACTCCTTTCTGGAAGGGTCTGTCTTTTCACCAGTAAAGTTGTCGCCTTGTTCCATTGGAGTGAGTGGGGGGCCCAGCATGGTGTATACTCAGTTAAAGGACAGAGGAGTCAGAGGCACAGAGGAAGCAGGGCTGCAGATCAAAAGACTGGTAGAAGCTGCAGGGGGCCTGTGCTGCTTGGGTGCACACTGGTAATCCAGCAGCCCTACCCAGCATGCCAGGGGTTTAACTCTCTTCCCAATTATGTACATTATCACATATGCAGAATCCAGATGGATTCTTAGGGTGTTTTTCATTGAAAGCCCATGTTTCTGCAAAGCTGCTTGGCCAGCAAGTGTCAGAGCACTGTGGAAAGATGGTGAAGTGTAACAAGAGATCAGCAGAGTTATGGATGTTTTGCATATATATACATAAGCAGAAACTAGCAGGAAGTGCTTCACCTGTATGACAGATGCTGTAAAAGGGATGTCACATGCATTGAGGATAATGATTTGTGACAATAGTAAAAAAAATGTTTTTAGGCAGGGCCAGATATTGGTAAAATGTATGTAAGACTGAAATTCTATGACATTGTCATAAAATTATATACACCAGATATAGTTCGTGAAAAACAATATGCCAAAAGCTAAATTGTGTTATATGCTAAATTGTGTCAATAATCAGGTATCCTCCAAATAAGCGTGATTAGCATATCATTAAAATGTAAGAAAAAATTAACAAGAACATTAAACAATTTCATTTATTAACCAGAACGCTTCCAAATTGATGCAATATTTTCATGAAGGTGCACATTTAATGGTATGACAATGAACCTGAAGTATTATATTTGCTTAATATACTCAAAAGAAAGTCAACTTTATTCAATAATGGAAATTATTAAGGTTATGGCTATAACTAGAATAAGCCAGATTCAATGTTAGTAACATCAATAAATTCCTACCATGGATTTAAATGAATATAATGGACCAATAGCTTCAGTTCTAGTCACTTACAGATATAATTTCACATAACCCCTAACCTGAGCCATGTTCACTGGAATTCTAACAAATAAAATGTTAGTTAATAATAGATATCAATGAACAGGCACATAAGGCAAACCTTCCTTGTCTATTGCTTGTATATGAAAACACATCTATCCCTTAGATTTAAGGAATTGTTTTCGATGGCTTAAAAACAGAACCTTAGTGTGTATGCTGCATAACCTTCTAACACACACGCACGCACGCACGCACGCACGCAGGCACGCACGCACGCACGCACGCACACACACACACACACACACACACACACACACACTTACACTCCTCAGTAAATTCCACAATCTCAGTTGTTTCTGAGCATCTTTGTGTGAAAAATGTGTTGTTGTTTTTTGCATGATGACAGAATGTTGTCAGATTAAATGAGCCATTTGTTGGTTTGCATTTGACCTTGCTGAATAAAAGAATGACACATCTACAGGCTGTTGCTGTGTGGTTATTCCCCTTCTATGTGCACTGAAGAATCCACCCCGCATTCTCTCTGCTGAAGACAATAGTAGCTATCAATAGAAGGTCAAAGATGGTAAATTACATACTTCAGTATTTAGTATGCTTTCACAAACACTTGTAATCTAAATGCCAATTATGTGTTTATATTGTCTCATTTTGTATTGTGTAATGACAGGATCAAGAGTTTGGGGAGGGAGTAATTTTACATTTTGTCTTTAAAACCTTTTTGAGGTGTTTTAGTTGGAAGTTTTTCTCATTTTCAGTCATTACTTTAGTTACCATATTTAAAGCTGATGACATCGACACTTAAATAAGAATTTTTGTATTTAATTGCTTACTGGAGTTCCTGTCATTAAATCTGATTCAGGAATAGCAGTCTGAAATGGTTTCCTATTTACTAGATGTAGGGTTTAATTGCACATTGATGGCTGCAATTTACTACAAATTCTGAACATTTAATTGGTTCAGGTCATAATCCAAATTTCAAGGTAATTCAATTTGCCTTACAGGGAGGTTTTGTGCCTCTGAAGTATTTTAAATGAAAAATAATATTCTCAATTTCCTGAACTGCTTTTTGATTTCTGTTGCTCATTTTTAAATGCTACTACTATTGGAGCCTGGCCTTCATAAACTCTCTGCTCTTCATCTCGTTCACCTCTTTCATTCATCTCTTGGGTCCACAATTCTTTACCAGCAGTAAACCTGGCAATAGAATCAATCTGTTACTGCAGTTCCTCAGTGATCAAAGCAGCAAATGAGTGATGTCAGTAGATGTTCTGTGAATCAGCAGGAATATTTGGATAGCATTGTTGTGCTGGCCTGTACCAGCTGGGGGGTGGCTGGAAGTGAAATAACAGCAGCATTACAGACCCAGACATCACCATGCCAGGTTACAGTTATAGCTGCTGGGTATTTCTCCCACATATATATCAACTAAGTTCAGTGTGGAACCCTGGGTAAGCCTGCTGGCATCTCTTGATCATCTGTCCCTCCATCCATAGATTATAGAGAAGTATCCTCCATGGACTGGATGAAGGACAGAACAGGAGAACCAATGATCATCTTAACTGTTCAAATCATTCCTGTGGACTGCTAGCTGGGAAAAGAGCCCACACTCCTGGTAGCCCCACAACTGGCTCCAAAAGGCAGAGTTATGCTGAAGTAGTTGACACTTTTAAGGGGATACTGTGGAACAGTGTGCTCATTTGCATTAGTGAAACAAGTACTATTGATAACAGTTAGGTTATCTTGGTGCTAGTTAAGTATGTGGCTGAAACCTGAGAAACATCTTCCTTGTTTTACTTATACAGTTTTACTGCACACCACACATTTGTATTTTTATCGTATACTATCACGACTATATACTATAAACACACAGAAGCACACACGGATATACAAAGGGCAATTCAGTAGAAACATGAATTTGGACTGTTGGGGGAAACCCAAACAAACAAAGAGAAAAAATGCAAACTGAATGAACTGAGTTCAAGCCCAAACCCAAACCTATGGCCCAGGAGCTGTGAGGCAGCAGTGATACCTGCTGCTTAATGCTGCCTCCTACCAGAATGTCTGTACAGTGTTTATTCTTTTTAGGAATTTTTTCAGTAGGATGTATTAGCCACCCAGTGCTTTAAAAACATTTTAAGTCACTGGTTTCATCACATGTATTTCAGCTGGCATAATCACTTACCAAGGTAATAAATAAGAAGTTTTCTCATAACATTTACCTAGCTAATGAACGGATGGATGGATGGATGGATGGATGGATGGATGGATTAATGGATAGATATATTATACCAAATGATAACTGGTTTAAATATTATATATAAAGTGTTAGTCTTTTTACTTTAGAACGTGAAAGTCATTTAATCAGTTTCTCCCCTTCAGCATCTGCAGTCAAGCTGCATACTGAAAGTTGTCAAAAGGGCTGAAAAGGTTGTAGTCATCTAATCTTCAACTTTTCTTTTGCTGACACAAAACTGAAAAAAACTGCAAAGTATTCTGCCCCAGTGTGATTTTATGGTACAGTAGTTATATGTAATGTGAAGAGGCAAATTTAATGAAATGTTTACCAAAGAACCTTCTCGTGATCATAACTTTTCAGCCATATTTGGTGGCTCTCAGGCTGTCGGTGATTAGCCTTCTGCTCCATCCATCACACTGTGCTCAAGGTGTATCATTATTATTTCTTCTGCTCACTGTAATTTTACAAGCCTGCATTTACAGAAGTTCCAAAAAAATTGCACTGTACTTGGGCCTGATGTTCTCTGGTAGCTTCCTGATCTTACACACATTCATCATACATACATTCATACATGTTTCTTTCTTTTATCATCATGGACCCTGCAACCATTTAATACTTGAAAAGTTAAGTTCAGTAAGAGTTGCAGAAGTAATATCTTGTTCAAGAAGGCTTGGAGAAGTTATATTTGGTTTCTGCTTTTACCAGTGTTGCAGATTGCAAGGAAAAATAAATTACATCCAGAGATATAAATATAGCATCTAATGTAAAGATATTACTGTGGGCTATAAATTAAATTAATAGAGAAATAAGAATGCTATATCGCTGTGAATATCTTTTTGCCTGATAAAATGAACTTTTCTAGGTCTAAACTGATTTCTCTACTGGTTTCCCCTACATTCCTGTATACACCTGCTTCCATCAATCTTACTGATGGTTCAAGTGAGCTCTATAGCAGTAGCTGGTAATCTAAAAATTTATAAGAGAGTACAGTATCCCCTTTTCAAGTCTGCTGGTCATTTGAAGTCACCCATTTTATTCAGCTTGACGCAAAGCACTTGAGTCCTGCAAGTCTGTAGCCTGTATAGCGGCACTGAAAGCCTCTGTGAGGTGATATGAAATGCCTCATTTGAACTTTAACTCATATCCCTCACATGGATGATACCATAAGCTTTTTTGATTGAGGCACTGTGACAGTGAGATAGAATACCCTTCTTACAGAGTCTCATGTGTAGAATGACGTACATGACTTGTACTTTCAACCTACTTGTTTTCAATTCAATGTTCCCGTAACAAAAATAAAGAGATTCTAGCATTATACCAATACATTAATTTGATATGATCATGGAATATTTTGTGATATCCCACAAAGCTTTAACACTATGTTCTGCATCATATTGAATGCATTTGATGAAAGATGTGAAGGACAAGAGTTACAGAGCAAAAGAGCAAACAAAAAAATTAAACATCACCATCATAAAATCGTAGGCATTAACCACTAAAATTAAAAATAAACATTTTTTTTATCCTCTGGGGGCCTAAACACTTTAATTATTATGTGTGTAGAGTACATTGAATTTATTGGTTTAAATACAAATATATCATATCATATCATATCATATCATATCATATCATCCCGAATGACTATGGTTGTAGAAACTGAAAAACTTGTAATAAGTTCTAATAAGTTAGTCATTTAGATGGCAGGACAGGGGATGATCATAAGGGTAAAACAGTTTTCCTGAACACATCAAATACTTTTGAAGGAAGTATTTTCCAACTATTTCAATTGCTGATTTGTCATTTATATTTGATTATTGTCTTACATATAAATGAAATATCCTACAAATATCAATCACGCCACAGAGGCTTAATGGACTGAAGGACTGGACACATCAACTCACAATAAGTAATTTATAAGTGATTTTAATGGTGCAATAAATTAGGTAATTAATTAATTAAAAAAGAGGAATTATTCTTTAAACTGCTCAATATATGATACATGATGCTAAATGATCACAAATTATTTTGGATATAAAATCTTTGTCATATATATATATAGTGTGTGTGTGTGTATATATATACACACACTGGTGTTGTACTGTTTCTATCTCATACTGACATAACTGAATTTTTAAAGGCTGCATATTTTGAGGTAACTCAGATTTGTGCATATAATTTACAAAACTTTATTCTGTAAATTCTCAGAGTGGACAAATATTGATTTCAGCATTACAGTTGACCTAAATCTGGGAGTTTCTAGAAGGTACTGTGTGGCACTAGATACAGTTTTTTTCATTATGTTTCAGGCTTTGCACGCTACTACATACCAATGTATGTGCGGTCTTGATTGTCTGACCTAAGCGGGGACTATAGGCAATCTGATAAAACGTCAGACAATTGAGAAATGGGGAGGCAGTGAATCCAGATACACTTTTTGTATGAAGTCACTGTTGCCTAGTCTGTTAAAGGCTTGAAAAAATATCTTTCTCTTTTCTGGTGCATCGTTCATCAAACAATAAGTTGTATTAGTGGGAAAAACCTGATGGGAAAATTAAACACAATCAAAGAAACACAAATCAGTAGAGGAGATAAGCAAGCAAAGCCATGTCAATGGTGGCGTATAATGTACTGAAAGGTAAAGCAGTATGGATGGAGCAACATAGTATGCACACACAGTCCAAAGAGATGTAGCTCTGCTTGTCTGGTTCCTTTTAATTAGCCATAGTGTGTTAATGCGTGAGTGACTAAGTGTGTGTTTGGAGGCCTCACTCTGGCACCCTGTCAAGGCTGTACTCTTCTCAGCCTTGTGCCCCGTACCTCCATGACAGACTCAGGATCGCTGGGACACTGAATTGGACTTAAAGGAATTTAGTGAGTGAATGATAAGAAAGAATCTGGCTAGTAGCTCTGCTGTTGTACCACAGAATACCACCCCAGGCAAAACCTCACTGTCTACAAGTTTACCAAATGGCAGAAATTATTGCTAGCTGATATATTAATGGAATTTTTCCTGGTTAAATTAATGTAGAATGTTAATGTGAATTTTTGGCAGATATAGTGGCAAAAAGTATTAAAGAAATTCAGACCCTTTATCATTCTTTTTTATCCATTTTTATTTAGCTGTATTTGCCTTGAAAGAGGAATCTTTTGTCACAGTGAGAGATTTTAAGTGTTAAAAATATGACATAATGGAGTGAAAAATTTGTGTGTGTGTGTGTGTGTGTGTGTGTTTTGGGGCAAATACATTTACTTTACTGTAAACAGCCTGCATACTGCAATAGTTACTGAAGGTGTAAAAAACATTTTGTGAATATAAAGACCTGCATATAAACACAAACGTCTTCTTTTATCTTCTGCATTTAATAATGTATGGAAAGAATATAGAAAAATAGCAGTAAAAAAGAAGCATGTTATTTATTGTAATACAACAAAAAAGGTAAAAAAATCAGAGCCTTTTATACTGTATGATCAATATACAACTGCAGATTTTTGTCTCTAAGTTAAATTTAACATCTTTGTGTTTGACTGTAATAGATGAATAAAAATTTAATTAAAAAAAATTCAGTGGCTCACTAAGCCAGAAAAAAAAAAAAATTAAAAGCAGAGCTCCAAGCAACTGTCTTATTAGTAAGCTGGAGACCTGCAGTACACTCACATTAGGTTTCTGCAGTGATTCAGATTATTCCTTACTTCCACTGGGTAGAAATGCAAAAAGAGACGCTTTAAAATGATAAATATGGATGGTTACCTGCTCTGCTTAGCACTCAGCAAACCTCAGGGAAGAGTGAACGTCAGACAGCCTAACTGAAGGCATCCTCCTTAAAAGGAAAAAATGAATAAGTATATTTTCAATAAAGTTATGGAGAAAGCAATGCCCATTTTGAGTGTATGTGACAGTGAGAGATCTCACAGACTGTAAATTACATGTTCTCGTGAGGAGAGCTGCTGTTTGCATAAACGGCTATAGGCGAATGACTGTTGTTTACCTCAAGAATAACTGACAGGTCTCACTTTGATCTGCTGACAGAGACAAGCCAGTGGATCTTCCTTCTTTAGGTCTTGCTGTTTTCTACACTGTATTGTATGAACTGTATTCAGAAAACTCAAGTGGAGGGTCATTCATATAGCTACTTACTGTATAAAACACCTAATACCTAATAATATAGTGAAGTGAACTTTTCTGTCTACATAATGCTGTGATGTTTCTATCACATGGCATCAAATTAATTAAAATGCTGGTAAACACTTGCACACAAATATCTGGTTTGAAGGTGTAGCTGTTTTATAAGATCTTTTGAAGAAGTGGTGAGACAAGAAAGAGATCATCAGAGAAGATGGGTTTCACTGCTTTGCTTTCTCTGCAAATCGGAAACACTGCTGGGAACAGTATGGCTGTCAGTCTGCATCATATTGTTGACCGAATACTACAATAAATCATTTAAGCTCTACAGCTTTAGCCAGGATGCTAAAGAATAAATTGCAAGAAATGGGAAAAATACTGAGAAAAAAGAATAAAAAAAAGAATTAAAAAAATGTTCTGTTTGAGGAATATATCAGGTGTATGGTTTCATTTATGTACTAACTGATATTTATTTTCTTCTTTTTATGGTCTGTATATTGAGCTCTAGTAAATTCAATGTGAACTTGATACACTGGGTGTAATTGTTTATAGTAAAAATGTTATAAGCAAAGGATGAGTCAGTGTTTTTCAATGCCAGTGCAGACCAGGAGTTATGGACTTTTGGCCTTCATCCTTAGGTACCAGGACAAGTTCTATCAAAGAGTCCTTATGAACGCTCTGGCATTCAAAGACACCAACCTTATAAACCTTCTTTTTAATTTACTGTTTATCACACCTGCAAGATTAAAGGGAAAAGATTTTTTGCCACTATACCACTACAATATAATGCTGTAGACAATGGAACCAAAGCTGAGCTTTTTTTTATTCACTTAATGTAAATGCTCTTTTTAAATATAATATGGATACATAGAAAAAAACATTTTTATATTTGTCTGGAAATATTTCTGTAACATAAAAACTGTTTTTTTTTAATTGTTTTTTTTTTTCCATAAGCAGAGGTACGAGAATACAGTGTTCTGTGGCTGTTTTGATTTAAATACTCTTTAACTCTGGAGCTGTTATTGCTGTGCTGTATCTGCTGCTTCCTTTATTATTGGATGTGATGTCAGTGTGAATTCTTCTGGAAAGGCAGACTATGCTGTCTTGTGTTCTCCATGAGAGGCGGCACTGAAGCGGTTCGAAAGGCCAATTTAGAGCTGCAGAGGACAGCAGTGATGACAACAGGTGTGCAGGAGGAATCCCTACCCTCATCTGTGACATGGCTGCAAGATTTCTGTTTTATTAGCTGTGCAACTGCTCCATATTTTCACCTCCGACACCCTAAATGTGAGCGGCCAGAACATAATGTGTAGTGGATAGAGTTGCAGATATTCTCACTTTTATGCTTTCCAGTGGAAATGTAATAAGGCCCCCTTATTTCCCTTATTCTATTCACTTGGAAAATTTTGTGTTTCTACACAGCATGAGTGAATAAATAACAATGTATGGTCAGCCAGGCACAGCACATAGTCTTCTTGTACTTCTATGTACGTTACATTTAGGATTTTTTTAATCATTAAAATGAGACCATTCGTCTCTGCACTGTCATTGACACTGTTAAAGAAAATTGGTCCTATTCAGCAAGGTTCTGAAGTCATTTACAACCATTCCAAATAGATGTGGAGAAGAGCAGCAATTATTATTGTCAGGTTTCTGTTCAGTAGAGTGTAAGTGGTAGTGCTTTTATAGGTCATGCAGAGATAGGAGGGACATATGAGAGTTTTCCAGGGATCTGGCATTAACAGCCAGGTCTATCCTGTGATGCCAAGTTCTTGTAATGGCATTTTGAAAGGTTACATTTTTAGAAAGGTCAGAGCCATCTGACTCCCTTGTCTTTCTGACTGTATCAATGCAGCTTAATAGACAGGCAGATGGGACCTGTCCATTTATATCAGAATTATGAATCGCAAAGAGAAACACAGTTTTAACCATGACGTCATATTAGAGGAGCTCCTTGGCCATCATAGCCGGGAACACTCCAACATTCAGAAGATTAGTGACTGAATGCTGATTACGCTTTCACTCTTCCTTAAAATATTCAGTCATTCTAAAAAAAACAATTAACATATTAAGTAACATTGGACAGCAATGGCTTTAAAGTAGTGAACATCCAACCCTGAAGTCAACGGAACATGATTTTAACCCACGAGAAGGAGATTAGACCAAGACAGGAAAGTAAGTATGGCAATATCTTTCTTGTCATTTTCAAACGGTCCTCTGTGACACAGGGACATGCCTCTTAAATCCAATCTTTAGCGAGTCGGCAGTGGGATGTTAACCATTAGTGTCAGCAGGAGACAGACACAGCCCTGCCAGCTATGACTGCTGTGGTCTGACTGTGGCGATGCTCCGTGGCTTAGGTGAACTCAGGTTTGGCTTCTTGTAGGTGGAGCCATGCACGAGCTCATGAAAAGCACCATATACTCCTTTCCCATACAGCAAGATTGCAGCAAAGAAAAAAATAAACACTTGTATTGAATACTGCTCATACAATTCAGCTGTCCTGTGGGCGTCATTAAAGCAGCTGTTGAATACAATAGACTCCAAATGCAATTTACAATAGGAACTTTGTTCACAATTTATTTACTGTGCTTATTAGTATGACTTCTACCTTGTGTTTTGCTCTGGACAGGGATGCTGCCTGATGGACTAAAATATGCATACAAAATCCTTAAGCGACTGGGGATGCGTTTGTAGAGCAAGGGAAGTCCTTCTAGGGCCAGCCATGATAACCCTGTATCTAAAAATCTTGGACTGCAAGTCAGGCCCCTTTCGGCAGAGGATTCATTTTTGCTTGTTTACCATGTTCTTGCAAAGGAATCTTAGTGGGAGTCAAACCGCGTTCAAACTTTGTGTACCGGAGCCACTACTGTGCTTTCTTCAACACATCTGTTGTTGTGAAGCCTTCACAATGCCATCACTCGTCATGAGAGTCATGTTGACAGGTGAAAAACCTGGGGAACCGTGTGCTTTGCGTTGCAAATAAGTAGCCTACAGCAGGTTTACTAGCTTCTCATAATGACATTTGAGAGATGTAATTTGGAGGAATGGCGTTTTCATGCGTGGAGCGCTCCCTAATGGGTAATAATTTGCAAATATGAATACAATAGCTCTTCCATCTCCCTTTCTTGTGTCTCTTATGTTTCAGTATATTTCTTCAAAGGAACAGTAATTCTGACACTGATTCAATAAGCAGTGACACTGAGCTGCAGAACTGCAGATTACTGATGTCCATATTTAGTCTCACCTCCCCCACGTACCCACTCATATATGAGTGGAGAGGAATGCACACACCTCATTTATACTGCCTGGCACAACTAATTTAATATACCACTCATTATGAGCATTTGACCTTCAAATGTATTTATACGGATACTGAGAACGTGCAACTTGAAACAAGATAGGGAAAAGTCTCTGTACTAAACTGTGAAAGCAAGCAAAGACCTAAAATAAAGTGTGACGCAAATGACATTTCAAAATATATGTTTTAATATACTTTAATATGCTTTTAGCTCATTGCAACAGCTTTTTTTCTATATCTCCTTAGTTACCTTTGCTTGACTGTTATGGGAAATGCATTTTATGCAAACAGTAAATCTTATATGAAGAACACTGTGTTTTTTTCCTTTCAAAGTATGTCAAAATAGGCCAAAAATGAATGTAGAGAGTACCTGAAGGAGCAGAATAAAGAATGTACCGTATAGTCTAATAATTAGACAAAGAATACCATACAACATACCACTAAGATTGTGGACATCTCCATGGTGAAATATTTTCATTTGGAAAGACAATCTTATAATTTATCTTCACAAATTTATTTTTCAATACACCTTATACAAACATAGTTTAATGTAAATGGCATTCTGCGGTGTGTTTTCTCTTTTTTTCAATGCTTCTCTAATTGCTTGCCTTTTCATTCATGTCTGCTGTGCTCCTCTGGAGGTTTCACTAGCAGTGAACCATGCAACATTGGTCCCATATGTTCCTTTGACTTCAGGGTATACAATCACACACCTGATCCCCCTCCTCTAGGGTGCTTCCCTCTAAGCATCAGTATCCAATGTGTTGCCAAGGACCACAGGGGACTTACAGGCTTTGTGATTAAATATTAGCTTTACTTGCGGACGGCTGCATTCAGTATTTAATAAGCAAAGCAGCAGTTTGTAAAGTGTCACGGGGAAAATGTACCACACCAGTCTTGGTCACAGGTAAAAATAAGTGAGAAATTCCTTTTAACCTGCAGGGTCCACCTCAGCGTTTCATACCATAGTATGTTTAGCTGCGATTTAAGTGCTGGTACAACAGTGATTTTTTTGACTGCTAAAAATTCTGCACTGTGGAATCATGGGAGATGGAGTCCTTTCAGTAGGCATAATTTTTACCAGCCCTCCCTGCTCTGTGATATGAAGTGTGGAAAATCATAAACATTTTTTTTCCCTCTTATCCCACTGAGAGTGCTTTTCTTCTTAGAGATTTGCTCTGGATTTTTTGGTACAAAAGTCTGTTTTCATTACATAGGGTTATGTGCCCCTCTATGAAATACTTCAACCATACACCATAGAAGCTGATAATAGAGCTACACAAGTTGTTCCTGAGGCAAAATATCTTCCTTGGACTCAAGATGCTATTGAGCAGGAGAGTCCACTCTCAATTTTAGAGCGGACAACAGCAGTGAAATTGACTTGATAAAGACAGTGAGGTTTTCCCTGTGGTGCGTGAGTGGTTCTCAAACTAGGGCCCCTGAATCAGAATAGAGGAGCTACTGCCTTTGGGCTTATAGTTTTGATTTGTTTGTTTGTTCATAGAACAAACTAATTAAACCACAGACTGGGTGCCATCCATTTAATCCATTATCAGTAAATGCCTATCCTGAGGAGGATTGCAGCAGTCTAGATCTTAGAAGCAACAGACACATGGCTATGAATCTGTCCTTGGATGGGATGCCAATCCATTGCAGGGAGACCACACACAATAACATGCAATTTATCAATTAACCCGAAATACATGTCTTACAGTGGGAGGAAACCAGAGCATCCGGGGGAAACCCACGCAGACACAGAGAGAAAATGCAAGTTTCATACAGACTGAGCAGAATTCAAACTCACAGGTGCTGAATGCCGCCCTCAAATGGGGTGACATTTAAAAAATAAGCTTTTATAAGTTTGCATATAAAAGCTGAAACAAATACAACAAAACCTATATTATTTAATAGTGTACAGGAAGATACTTGATTTTGCATTAGCAGATGTGTGATATCTAGCATCTTGTCAACAATTCACATTGCCCCCACTCTGCTTTTTTTCAAGAATGACCTTAAAAGTGAACCTCAAAAGTGTGTAGTTAGTCAATACATTAATCAAGTGGTCACCCCGACCTGGAAGATCGCAGCTTTAATAAAAGCACAAACAAGCCTTTGGCTGAATGACAATACTCATTTGTCATCTTGGGAGTGGCGGCACTAAGCAGTTTCCCTCAACTGTGACGGCATGGAGTGGGGTGGGGGGGCAGCGGGGGAGGGGGTCAGGTGGGCGATGCCAATGCTGTCGAGGCTCTGACAGCGCTGAGCTTGGGGACTTTGACTGATGCGGGAGGAGGCATCTGACAAGAAGGCGACATTAGAAACAGTGATCTTAACTGACAGCTGCTTCATGCGGCTGCACTCCTGAACCACCGCAGAGGCCCCACATGGAGAGGTGCTCTCTGCAAGGAGCTTCAGACATATCTCTGAATGAGGGCAAAGACTGAGAGGACACTGTTGAGTCACTTTGACTGAAATGGCCAGTGATGACACTTGTGTTTCTTGACATGTGTGATTTGACTGGGAAAACACTTGGGCGGTGTGTTGTACCTTGAAAACCAGTGCTGGAACATTAGCAACATATTTATGCTAAAATATCTCCTAACTGTTTTACCCTGAGTAGAGTGTCAGCAACCCAGTGTCTATCCTGAAAGCAATGGGCACAAGACCAGAAAAGTTCTTCTGGAGGAGATGCCAAGGTATGGCAGGGTGACCACACACACACTATGTAAAATAACAAGAAACCAATTAACCTGCAATACATGTCTTTGGACTGTGGTAGGAAATCCACACAGACATAGGGAGAACATGCCAGCTACACCCAGCCTGAGCCAGATTCAAACTCACGCCAGGCACGTGCAAAAGGCCAGGCGCTAGGAGGCAGCAGTGCTACTTGTTGAGCCACCGTACTGCCCACACTAATCCATGCAGCCGTGTTAATAAGCAAAATAGTTACAGCAATAACCTGCTGGTACTGATGATCAAAGTGAGCCTGAAAACTCTGGTTCTTCAAAATATTGTACATGGACTTTGTCTTCCAATACGTGAATATTGTGTATAAAAGGAGACATTTCCATATGGTTTTCCAATTAATGTGCTATAGCTGTATTTCGCTCCTACCCAGTGCACTGTGTTCACTTCTAGACTCAGTCATGACACATAAATACATTAGCCTATATGTAACAAATTTGATCTTGTGTTCACCACATAAACAAAAATGCAATACTGCGACATTATGATGTGTTGCTGCAAACGCTGCTGGGGGCCGTTATTATTTTACATAAGCGGTGATGACCTGACTCACTCTTTTTCTGGCTTCAGGGGAAGAAAGTGTTACCAGAGACTTTTCTGGCTGAACCTTTCCTGAGCTCTGCCCTCGAGAAGATTTATATGTGGCTCAGTTACTCTTGAGATGTGGTGTTTATTTGTGCGTATCATCTAGGTACAAATGCCAAAGGCCAGGTAGAGACAGCTTTCAGTGGATTGGATATATTTTGATAAATGCAACATTTATCCTTTTTAGGGGGTAGTGGAGTGGGCTAAGACCATCACTTCTGTGTGTGTGTGTGCGTGTGCGCAGACTGTGGCCTGCTGTGTGTGATGTAGCTCTGTGTAGCAATCTAATCCTGTTGGCAGAAAATGAAAAAAAGGTGCTGCTTCTTCATGCTGGTGTGGGTGTTTGCACAGAACCAGCTGAAACACATCTACTGCCTTGTTATCTTGCTATTTAAAATCCAGTGTTTCTAAACTGCATGTTGCGCAGAAGTGTGATAATGCCATAAAACCAACATTTTCAGTTTACTGTGGTCAAAAAAGTGCACATCTCCTCAAAGCACCTTCAGAAGACAGTAAAAAAAAAATATTGCTCAAAATATTTACAAACCCACTGGGTGAAATTCTGCAGAGATGTTTGTGTGTTTTATTTCTTTTGTCAGCAATTTATCAGTGCCTTGTGGAAGGTGGACAACTAATATAATTTGACGTAATTTTATACTTTAGGCTACAAATTGACAGAAATATGTTGTGGAGGCTGATCTTTCACCAGCATACTATATGATGTGTGTGAGTTTCAATGTAAATATTATTTTTATATTAGAGGTGTAATGAATTACAGGATCCTCAAAGCTAATTTACATGACACTTTGTGCACAGGCATAACAAAATTATTCAGTGCTTGTCTCAAAGGTGCTTGTGTATGTTTTCAAACACTAGACGACGTCTAATGTGCATTGGAATCATATTTGTCTTGTCAGTCCTCTAGGACACTATAAAGCAAATGGAAGAGATAAGCATGATTATGCATCGCTTCCTTTAGGCCAGTGTGCTGGTCTCTTGTTTCCACTGGTCCTAATTTACGAGTCAATTATGCAGTATGCAAATATGCTTCAAGTAACATTACCTCTCATCAGCAACCTACTATCAAAAAATGGCATCTAGGAATACAGCACATGAATACTTGGGAGAGAAAAAAAAACAAATTCACTGCAGTCTGCTAACATCACGTGATCAGTGTTTTGTGGGTTTAAGAACGTTAACAGATGTATATGACATGTGGGTTAGTAGATTGCACCTGACATTTCTTGAAGTGTGTTTAAATTATTAATATAAATGAAATAAACAAGTTTAAGATGTCAGAGTTGGACAGAAATCACGTTAATAAACCATGTGGTTACAAGCACGACTGTGGTTTTGATCTTAAAGATGTTTATCTAAAAGAATGGTGTTGTGGCTTGTTCTTTCATGCAGAAATCTTAGTTTAGTTGGAATGCAGGGCACTGTCAATAATCCAGGGGGGCACAGAGGAACTAAGCGTGTGCTGAAAGTGGAAGAAGAGTGTGTGGGGAAAATAATGAACATTGCATGCCTCCGTACGACAACTGTTTGTAACTGTCACATTTCAGCTACTGCTGCTGCTGAGATTTGTGTTGTTCCTGCAACAGCTCCTATGATGACATCTATTTCCACTCCCCAAGCTGCTAGGTTATTATTTATCCTTTAATTACAGTTAATAGAATGTTTTATTCCTGGAGACTGAAATGGTAGATAGATGCTTTTTTCTGCTCAGTACTTAATAGCATTTCACTCAGAGGACTTTGTGAATAAATTATACTGTAAACCTCATCGTAGTGAGTTTGCTGTGATAAATAAGATGCTTGTGTATTTGAACCTCAAATACCAAACAGGTACTGCCTGGCAGGTCACTGAGAGGAAGGGGGGGGTGAGAAGGATGAGACATGAACAGTAACATCCGTCTGTCTTTGTTAACTGGTTATCTTTAGGAGGGATGACTATCCCAGAAACATAGGGCTCTAGCTTATGAAACTGCCTCTTGATGGGACACCAGTGCATTGCAGGGTGGCCACACACCCATTCACACACTATGGGTAACTCAGAGCAACCAATTAGCTTGAATCACATTAGTCACGGAGTCTTTTGAATACGGGAGGTAACCCACAGACACAAGGAGAACATACAGACTCCACACAGACTGAGCTGGATTTGAAGTTACTGCCCACCAGCCCAAGTGCTGTGAGGAGGCAGGTGTTTCTTGCTCAGCCACCTCACCACACTGACCAGCAACAAGACGAAAAAATATAAATATGGAAAAAATGCACACATTTTATATGGTAAAGCCCCTTCTGTGGATAACTTGTGAGAATACAGCCAGGTTATTTAAAGCAGTGCTTTCAGTGGCCTCATACTTTTCCACATGTGTATGATGGACATATAAACTAAGTCTCTACAAATTGGTCATCCCTCCCATACAGTGGACCAGGCTTAGTTTGCCTTCTCAGTTAGATTACTTTGTAATTTAATGCCATGTTAATCTTTTGGTATTTCCAACATTCATCCCATCTCCTGAACTTTTGTTTCAACAGGTCAGCTGAGGCTACATCTCTTTTATGCTGATATTTTAACCAGATGTAAATGTATACATAAAAATCATAGTAGTAGCATCATTTTCATTGCTAAATTAGAAATGAACTAGTCTTTTAACATACTGTGGATGTGAAAGAGCTTTTTAATGGCCTATATTAGAAGCATCAACTGGCTGTTAATACTAGTAAAATATGAAATATGCAGATAAAATTGACAAAAACTGATAAAAACCTGACACATTTCTATGCTACAGAGGCCAACAGTTTCAATGCCAGGAATATGTAATTAACACAAAAAAGGAAAAAAAAATGTACAGACCACCCGAGTGTGTACACCTGAGGCTCTCAACCAGAGACAGCTATTCTCATGCTGAAACATCACACTTTCCAACCTCTTGCTCCCAGCTTCTCCTTTCCTTTTGGTTCTGCAAAGGTCTCATTAGTGGTGTCAGTTTTTCGAAGCACCATTTGATGTCCTCAGTTTGACCAAATAGTGATTTTTAGTTTATACAAGTTTTTTTAAGCATTTCACCATTTGCATCACATTTATTCTTCTAACTGACACTTTTCCCCAGTCAGCTACAATAAGCTACTTATCACTACAGTGATTTACTCATTTATACAGTAGAGTTTGACTGGCATAATTCAGGGCAAGTAACTTGCTCAAGTGTACTACAGACAGAGATATGAGTCAAATGGGGGTCCTTCAGGTCCAGAGGGGGCAGCTTGAACCGTTACGCCTCCTGAATGTAAAACACCCCTTTGCTGCATTGAGCATATTTCTGTCTCTAAGGGAACATCTTAGAGATCATCTCAGAGAACACCATTCAACAGCTGCCATAAGCAGTTTTACAATTTACAGGATTTCATGTTGTTAATGTTCTGCAGTAATGCAAAGCAAAAACTTTCTCTTCATAATTTCATGAGGAAAACACTACAAAGACCCCAAACATTTATTCAGCTGTACCATTAACGCACACTTTTTGCTCTAAAGATCCAGTGGCTGCAGTAAATAAGTCCATGTTGGTCAGCAGTCCAGAGGCAATCCGAGAATCACTGGGTGCTAGACTATGAAATACACCCTGGATGGAACACCATGACTTTGCAATGGCAAAATTGAAGTGACTAATTAAGCAGAAATGCATGTCTTTGGACTGTGGGGAACCAGAGTATCTGGAACATAGCCATCCAAGTTCCACACAATCTGAACTGGATTCAAGCCCTCACTCAAACAGCCCAGTGCTACTCACTGTTCCACCGTGTCATCCAAATAAACTGCCTTATGAGGTCACTTAAGACATGATTAGATGGGTTGTTTATAATCAGTAGGATGGAATCATAATTGTTTTAGACAATTAAATCTCTCATGGGAATTCATAGGGTGGCAGAGCCAGCTGTACATCACAGGCTGTGAGGAGTATCCAGTAATTAAGAGCTGATATACATTTTCAAGTAGATTGTTGGATGTTTCTGGGCAGCTGAATCATGTATTATAAATTAAATCAGGGATGATGTAAAAGGAACAGATTTCTTTTTAAATCCTTTGCAATTATTAAGCGTCAGTTTGAGACCTTTGCTTTCCTATCTAATTTACAGTTATAGTAAAGCATTTAGTATTAAATATATACTTAGAAATGGGGGCAGATAAATCTAACTTATAAATATTTGCTGTTACACAGCTATAATTTCACTGTCATAATCAAATCAGGCAAACTTGTTTTTAAATCAGAAGATGTTGTGTAAGTCTCCTCAAAGATATTATATTATTGCCCTTTAAAAATCTTAGAAGTTAAAAATAGGATTTGGTTACATCTGAATTTTTTGAACTAGCTGTTTTGATAAACTGATAGGCCATGTAGGGGAGATGTGCTTGGAAAAGCTCCCAACTATGAGTATCAAAAAGTGTTGATTCAGAAGATGAACCTGGAAAAACCAGTGTTACTACCTATCTGCCCAACCTGCACTGTGACCTTTGAACATTTGGCCACACCATGGACAGTACATATATTCAAAAACATGTTTATTTGTGGCTGGGACTAGTCAGAAGTAAAAAACAATACTCCAAAGGTTCTTCATCAGCTGCTTTCTACCACACATTTGCACCACCACATCTGTGGACTAGATGATCGCCTGGATTATGGCAGCCTTTGATTTGCCTTATTCAGACAATCTGCAGCATCTGCATAATGTGTGTGGATGTCTATTAATCGGGGAGACTCGAGAAAGCTGCGGTCTGGAGAAGCTCTCAGAAGCAAATAAACTATACACAATGATAAACGGAAAAAAAAATCAGTCCAACATTCATTTTCATTCATCTCACTCTTCAGGCATTTAAATTCTCAATCCAGTTAATACAAATGCAAATATGTACAGTTGTAAAAAAAGAAAAAAGTACATATGATTTTGTGATGCTTTTCACACTCTACTTGCATGAGGTCCACTGATGGTGATGAATTTGACATTCTGTTTTGTTCGTTTCCATTTCTGAGGGGAAATGGTTAAGGATTTTTTCCGGCATGTCACACTGAACCTGTAAGTCACTTGAATTCATTACGCAACAAAGGTGCTTGTGTTTTATTCAACATTACGTGACATTAAAAACAAACAAAAAAAAAACTCTCCTCTCCTTTTGATCACAGGACCCTTTTTACTGCAAATGTCGTCTAGTTCTGTAACGCTTTCCCTCTGCAGGGAACCTCCTCTCTGTTATCATATTAATTCCTCATCCATCATTCACAAATTAACTATTAAAGACTCTTTCCTCATTCTTTTGTGTACCTTTCCGGGTTTTTAGATATTAAATGTGAACCATGCGTGAACCATGTGAGGAAGCGAGTTCAAATACCAACCATAGGTAGACTTAACAATGTCATAATGTGTCTGAATTCTTAACTTACACTTTACATCACATTAAACATACATCTCTCTGCAATTCGCTCCTTCATTGTCAACTGGCCAACTGTGTAAGACAAAACTGGCATTTCCTTCATTTAAAAGCCTCTTAGACAAACCTTGCATCTATCAATTGCTCTGCTGGGTTTTTAATGTGTTGTGATGGTGACACAGCATGGTTTTGAGCCACAATTTTTAAGGCTTCTCTTTTCAACAAGTTTTCAATGAATAACTGCTGGGTTTAAGTCTCTGTTTTGTATTAAGCTGCTCCTTTGCTGATTAACTGTGTTTTTTTTTTGAATACTTCAGAATGCCAAGGACTATTTGTTACTTTGACTTGTTTAACATTGAATTTCAGACTTCCAGATGTCAGGCAGCTGAATTGAGGTATGGCAGATATCTACTGTGCAAAAACAGACTCAACCACAGCAACACAATCATGGTGAAATGGGAGCAGGTCAAACACTGATAAACAGTATTGTTTTTTAGTAGAAGATAACCTTTCAACACAGCAAAGCTGCATATAAATGGTGTAACTTCTACTCAGATTTAGTGTTGAATAGCACATGTAAATGTTTTGTCACATCTGACATTTAAGTTTTTAGAGGTCATGATGACACGTCAAACTTGGAGATCAGTAAACAATAAATTATTGCTGTTTTAAAGAATTTCTTAATTCTTACAAAAAATTGTGCATAAATTAATAGTACCTCATGAAAAGACTGTAGTGGCTTTTGTTAGGGACTGGAGAAAAAGGTTCTTTCATGAGGAATGATAAGACATTTCCTTTTTGTGTGGACATTTTACAAAAAAGTAGCAGGTTAACAATAAAATAATAAAGCCCATAATAGTAATAATTAAAAAAGGCATTCATTTGTGTTCCTGGCCATAAGAAATAGCTTTCACAAGAAAGGCACGCTGACAATGTGATGCCATCTACATGTAATACAAGTTCATATGGCATCTCGGAGGTAAAGAGTCCAACAGTCTTTAAAAGACTTCAGTGAAAGGTTTTCTTGTCAGATACTTTAGGACTGAAATTGAACTTATGAAGTTTACTTGTCTGGCATTTGAAAACACATGAAGAGGAAAATGTTGATATTATTAAGTAATGCCTCTTTCCTAGAAATCAAAGGATGCCTGGATTCCTTTTTTCATTATTAAACCAAAAAAGCCCAGTGAAGCCTCATCTATCTTGCATTAACAGGGCTAAATCCAAAAGTTGACAAATGTAATAATGTTATTTAATTTTGGGTTTCATGTCTTTTACTTATATTCTATTTGTCACTAGTTGCCACTGGTGAGCCTCTCAAATAGACAACAGATTCCTGTTTTAAAAGCTTTTATTTCTTCAGCTTTTTCAGTTTCCAAACTGTGGAGAAGTGTTTCAATTAATGACAAACCTTTTACTTTATATGACATTGCTGATATCCTTTCCCTCTTTTAGGTTTTGTTATAATATTGTGGCTGTGGCTGCCCAGCTTGTTCCAGTAGGTTTTTAATAGTAAATAGTAAATCTTTTCTTTTTGTTCAATACCAATTTTTCTAAAAGTTTAATAATCTTTATGTATGAAAACATGCAATGTCTGAGTTTTGAAAAAAAAAAGTACTTATGTTCAGGGAAACTGGAGAAGATAGTTGGGAGGAGCTGGAATACATCTGGAGTGATGAATTTCCTAGTTTTTTTGGTAAATATATATATTATATATAGGTCATTTCTAGGCCTATTTGGCTCAGTGTTGTCGGTTCTGACTCCAGCAGCAAGATGTGGCCCAGAACACTGAGTTCAAATCTGGCCAACAATTCGGTGCAGCTCTGGGCCACTATCTGGAATAGAGCTGGGCTGCATAAATACAGTATACACTAATTGGCCACTTTATTGAGAACACCTTTCTAATACCATGTAAGACCCCTATTTGGTCTCAGAACCACCTGATCTTTTTGTGGTGTGGATTAATCAAGGTGCTGGAAACGTTCCTTAGAGATTCTGGTTCATGTTGACATGACTGCATCATATAATTGCTGCACATTTGTCAGCTGTACATTCATGCTGCCAATCTGCTGTCCTACCACATTCAATTTGATTTCCAATTCAATTCAATTTGTTTTTATAGAGGCTTCTTCTCACAACAGTGACTCGAAGTGCTGAACAGCAGATTAAGACAACAAAACAGATAAAAGGTACATAGTAAGGGTATAGATAGATGCAGGATACCACATCCCATGGGTGCTCTGTTGGATTCAGATCTGGTGACTGGGGAGGCCATTGAAGTACACTGATCTCACCAGTTTGAGATGACTTGTGCTTTAAGATATGGTGCACTGTCATGCTGGAAGTAACCATTAGAAGAGGGCTACATTGTGGATATAAAAGAATGCACATGGTCAGAAAGCAACAGAGAAGTATTAGTGGGCCTAAAGTGTGCCAAGAATACATTCCCCACACCATTATACGGCCACCAACACCACCAGCCTGAAGGGTTGACACAAGGAACCACCACTCCAAATGGTCTCAGGCCATTTATGGAAAATTCTGTAAAGATCTGGAAACATCTGTGGGTGTAACAGAAATTAAAATTTATCAGACCAAGTGATGTTTTTCCAATCTTCATCTGTCCAGTTTTGGTGAGCCAGTGCCCAGTGTAGCCTCAGCTTCCTGTTCTTGGTTGACCAGAGTGGAACCCGATGTGGTCTTTGCTGCTGTAGCCAATCTGACTCAGTGTTCAACATGTACATTCAATGATGCTTTTCTGTGCACCACTGTTGTAAAGAGTGGTTATTTGAGTTATTGTAATCTTCCTGTCAGCACGAACCAGTCTGGCTGTTCTCCTCTGGCCTCTCTCATCAACATGGTGTTTCCACTGCGTTTTTTGTTTTTCACACCACTCTGTGTTGACTCTGGACACTGTTTTGCATGAAAATCCCAGTAGAGCAGCAGTTTCTGAAATACTCAAACCACCCTGTCTGACATCAATAACCAGGCCAGGTTAAAGTCACTTAAATCAAATTGTTTTCCCATTCTGAAGTCTGACTTGAACATTCACTGAAGCTCATGTCTGCATGATTTTATGCACAAGACTGACTGATTGGATATGAGAAAAATTGTATGACAGATTTTTTTAAAAGTTTATAGCATATGTTGGCAGTTAGTGTGAGATTTGTGATTGTTAATTGAATTACAATGGTCTCTGTAAGGTCATTTTAAGTAATCTATTTTAAGCTGTTTATTTGTGTGACCTTTTATGTCTTTTAAGAACCTTCAACAAAGAATAAACCCTTTTTTTCTAAGCTGTGCTCAAATTGTTAACAAGGATGTTAAGTAAGTTACATTAATTATAGTGTCCAAGACGCTTAGACCTGAAAGGGCCAGTATCATTAATTCATTCCTTTAGAAATATTTATTGTAAGTTCCCATAAATTTATTATAAGTTATTGAAACCTGTCTGTGCATCTAATTTCAAAAACCTTCATTTTCTAGATTTTCATATTCTTACTCTGATTATAGTGAATGAAAAAGGGGCCCTAAATGAATCTGGTTTCAAATTTGCTTGGAGTGCATTTGAGAAACTTGTTGGGGAATCTGAAGTGGACCGACCAAAACTGATGTACAAGAAAGCCTTCTTCAGTTTTACATCTGCTTAGCATCAACATATTGCTGAGGTCCCTGAAAATAAATCTCCACATAAACATTAAGTCCTACAGACTGAGCGAGTTCGTAAAATGGACTTGGTCACGTTTGAGAACAGTCAACAAGGAAGACACAACGGATTTGATAGCAGAGCTTTGTTGGATTAGAGACAGCCGGTGCTGTTTGCGGTCTGGTTGGGGGCTGTCCCTCGAGCTTGTGTTTGGAAGCCCAGCTTCACTATGCAGGAGAAGGCTGTATGGACTAAGATGAGCTGTGCTGATCTAGATGCATGTCTCCTCCCAAGCTTCTTCAGGTGTGGCCATGATGCAGGTGGACCCTGTCCCCCCCTTCACACCTCCTGTGTGACACTAACACCACCGTACAAAACAAAAGGTGATTGCTTATTTCCAAATTATATTATTTCCATATTATTAATTATAACAAGGACCATTTATTTCTCCTGAGGCAAGCAAAATATAAAGAGACAGTTTTGACTTATGACTTTTAATGGGGAGAAATGTGATTGCAGGTGGTTTCATCAAAGGACCGACAGGCCAAGATGAATTAATTTTTTAGAAAGGTGAATTGAGACAAACCCACCAACTTCATGCTGACCTTATTATGGAGAGAGCTAGGGAGAGAGCTGGCATTTCTTTTTGACTAAGCAGCTAGAAGTTCTGTAAATTCTTATTTACATGGCAACCAGCAGCGGATTAGAGTATTTGTGAGTCAGAATCAATGTGTTTACACGGACTTACTTTATCTTCCCTTCCCACTGCTTTCAGATCATTTACAGGAATTTAGGAGTATTCTACTGCAGGTGCCATACTTTTATTCTTCAAAATACTTTAATTCCGAATTCGAAATGAAAAATTACCAATGAAAGCGGACATTTGGCTGCTTTAATCTTTCATACAGAACCATTTGAATTCAACCTTCTTCACATAGGATGCATTTTAAACTTCACAGTGGAATTTTCTGTCCATGAGTTAAGTGCTCTGTGATATGAATTCAACACATAGCATGAGCCCACAGCAGCTCCATCGACTGCAAGTAAACACAAGGGCTAAGCATCGCTCCTAAGCCACTATGTGTGTAAAGAGCAAGTTTCCAAGTGTTTGAAATGGAAAGCATTGCTCTAAGGGGGGAGACAGGAGAAAAAACACCACTGCATCTTACTGGCAGTCTGCGGTGCCAAAGGCAAATTCTGATGGGAATGCCAAATTTTGTGCTGTCTTTGGAAAGATTTAATTTGCCTCTCATCCTGCTCCAGCTTTGACGGAGCACAGAGAGGAGGAGGGTACTACATCTGCCTGTGGCTCTCTGTTGGTAAGGAAGGGTCTGCAGTGCTTCTGGGTTGAGGGCTGCATGACATAGCCATGATACTCATCTGGAGACTCACACCACTGCTGCCTGCAATGTACACAAAGCTTAGTTCAACCACTTACTTGGTTATTACTTTGGCTTCTATCAAATTATATTCTAACGTTTCTGTTCTCCAAATTATTGGTACCGGTGACAGCGAACAAATCAATACAATAGAAAAATTTCTCAAGAAATGTAGAACATCCCATAAATGCATTTTGTAACAACGGGTTGAATTCTGGCTCCTATCATGCCTTGCATTGTGTACATAGTTAATATGTCCAACCATGGTAAGAAGTTTAGGGTTGGCGATGACTCTGAGGCTGTGTTCTGTGTGCTGTGAGCAGCCACATCATGGTGTTTGTTTGGTGCTGCTGTCAGTCATGCCATGCAAGAATAAACCTCGAGTTTCCGCAACTTTGTTTCCCGAAGCTCTGTGTCAGTAACACCACCGACTCAAATTGGTGCATCAGATATATGGTGAATAACTAATATTTAAAGGTGACCATATCATATAGAAGGTTTTTTTCAGCTTTAACTCTATATTGTTATTGAATCTTACACTTCAGGGGTTGGAAGTATTACACTGGAAAGATGGTTTACTGTTAATTGGGTCTTGGAGTCAGCTTGAGGGCTCGCAGCTACCATTGAGCAAGGTTCTTGAACCCCTCTTTAGGGACTCCTCAAACAGGATTGGGGTGGAGGCTGGGTCGTGGTGGGATTACAAAAACAGCACTTGTGAGGTAAAAGCAGCAGGGTGTACTTTTATGAGTGTAGGCGTGATTAATAACTAGGTGTTGCCAGGTGTTTGGTCTTATACTTCCCTCCCAAAATTTGTATTTTACAAGCCTTACATTTTACTCCGGATTGAAAGTGTCTTTTTGCACTGTTACACTTTAAAGAATTGTGGGATTCAATTCATGTAAAGCATGTTCTTGTTTAGATCACATTTTTTCCCCACACAGCATACAATATCTACCCGCTTACAAAGATTTACCGTTTTACCCACAGATGATGGCTAGTTGTCATGTACACAAAACTGACTTTCCATGAAGTTCATTGGGGAATACAGGTTTGGCATAAACAACCAAATACAATTAAATGCAAAAATTTGACAAAAAAACAACAAAAAAATCAACAGATATTATTCTATAATCGATCTGGAGAACAATTAATTTAGACAGTTTAGAAAAATGAAGTCAAATACAATATTCATCTACAGTAACTCCTCAGTACTCAAATCAAATTCATCCCTAAAAATGGGATCCCAGAAAAATGCAGAAATAATGTGCTCCCAGCCAATCTGAAAACACCTATATAAATATCATCCATGACTTCATCATGATAAACACTGTAAACACCAGTTACCAAATTAGAAAACAATTCATTTGCGTGTTTACAGTATGTACAGTACAGGACATTTCACATTAGTATCCCTGCAGTGTCACTGCATTACACACAAGAGATGAGAAAGCGCATGTGCGGGGTTTACAGCGAGAGTTCGGTGTTATGAGATGTTCAATAAGCAGAATAAAGACGTATTTAAAAGTAACCCATCTAACTGTTTGTTTCACACAACCAGCATGTAAATACATAAGTTTATAAAAGAAAATGAAATGCGCAATAATTGTGGTGAAGCAGTCCAGACATGTTAAGACAAAATGAAACAGGCAGAAACAGCTGATAACACCCATGCAGCACACGTCTGGCTTCGGATAATTTCATAACAGTTCACAATAGAGTTTATTACGATATATAGGGTATAATTTTATTTAATTTCACTCTAAGGTACTGTATCTAATTGCAGATTTTTTATATTTATTTAGAATCTTATTATCTTTTTAACTTTTTTTATTGATAAGCCTCAGACAAAAACTGTTTGAGCAAAAGGTTTTATTTGGTTTTTGAGATTTAGGTATTAATTTCCAGGGGCCATTTTAGTGAAAATTTGGGTGTAGAGATTTTGGTCACTAAGGAATTTCTGCATTTGAAATAGTTTTGTTGTGTATTTTGCACTCAGCATCTTTTCCTAGGATTGCTCTGTAAGTCACCTTGGATAACTGATATTTATTAACTGTTAGGTAAACAGACTGTGTTCATTAGGAATTCTAATTATTTACGCTTCAGTGAGTAGATCAATTAAAAATAAAGGAAACCTACCTATGAGTGGCATGTTTTATTTGAAACAAGGTTTAGATTGCCAAACAGGCTTAATGCTGCCACTCTCGGTTCACCATGAACCAGATACTATTCAACTGTTCTGCACATGTGCATTTGCAGTGATGACGCATGTTGAATGTTTTTGTTCTATACATTCCACTTATTCCTTGTATGCCACCGTCTAATATGGTGGCAAGTTGCATAAAGTTTCCACTGATTACATTCTATGTTTAATGTAAAACATTTAAGCAATGGGAATGTTTTTAAAGACTGTCGTGAAGATGTTTTATATTGCAAGGCCTTTACTGCCTCAGTCCTTTGATTTATGTCTGTGCTCAGTAATGCTATTTAGGGAACATTGCCACTAGACCAACCTCGTAAAAATGCCTCTTTTCCCCACAGAAGATTCGTTTTGGCTGGACCAGAACACTTTCAGAGGAAAAGGTTTCATTTCACGGTCCATACTCTCTATGTGATTAACAAGTTAAAAGCCAGTGGCAAGAGAGAAGCTGTCATTTGATGGATCTCCTTCCCTGCAGAACCATACGAGGGCAAACTGAGGTGACTTGTCAGTTGTCAGTCATGAATCGAGAAGGAATTTGCTCGACCAAGCCTGGGTCAATGGAGGGGTTATTACAAATCGCCTTTTTAAAGTGACATGTGGTCCACCCCTTCACAAATGTGAGCGTGGAGGCCTGACCACGGAGCACTTATGGTGATGTAAGTTGTAATTTCATTATGTATAAATTTCTGGTCAAAAAGGTCTACAAGGAGAGTAGTAAAAGGGCCTCATTGATGTCATTCAAGAATATTGACCTCTGAATTCTGAAGTTCCTCCTTAATCTGTATTTTCTTCTTTAAATATTGAGATTAGCTGCAGTAACTAGGTATAGTTCTGTTTTTTTCATTCTTTCTGTATGACTATTTTTCAAAGACCCACAGAATAAATGTAAAAAATGTACTTTATATCCTACTTCCACATACAGTAAATTATGCTGAAAGAAAGATTAAAGATTTGCACAAAGTTAAAATGTAACACATACAAAAAACAATATTCACACTAACATCTGAAATAGCAGTTATGAAAATTTATTCATATTAACACTTCTGTGTTTGCACATTCTTTTTTCTATAGTTTATTGTCTTTTTAATAACAGCTGGTTACAGTGAAATGTGATGTAATTTTGCATAATGTAAATGCTTTTTGAATTTTGCTGCAAATTTGTCAAAATAATTGTGTGGGACAATATCATTACATTTTTGTTTAGCTTCCTAGCCATGAAACAGTAAAAATCACACTCATTTTGTTAATTTCTTTATAAGGTCTAGCAGTGATTTATCTTCTACTGCAAATTGAAACACTCTTTGGTAGTGACATAACACATCTTTCAGTAACAGCGTAAACTGCCCAAATTTAATTTCTTCATTCAGTCACATGCCACAGTTTTCCCACTGAAACGTGCTTGATTGTGTCGGATGTAATAAATCTAGACTTAAAAGAATGAAAAATGCATATAATGATGATAGTGGGACAGTCCACTTTAATACTAAACCCCATGCAGTAGTGTACGCATGTAGAAGTTCTTTATTTAATTTTTATTAGATTTACACCTTGTTCAGTTCCTTTTGGCTTACAATCTTCCAATATCAGCATGGTATCAAGAGTTGTAACATTTATGAGAAAGATAAGCTTTTGCCTGTGCAGATGGTTTGGAGCACCTAAAAGTTTGAGCAGCAGTAGTAACAAGCTAAAGTTTTGTTTTAGGACTGTAGATGAGGGGTTTATGGTAATACAGTCAAGGCGAGTTATGGAGTGCAGAGACTCAAGTGATACTAGGCTTCTTGAAGGTGGCATTGGAACAAAAACAGAGAGAAACAAGTATTATGGACAAAGCTTTGGAGAGCAAAGCCATACCATATGATTTTCTTGATACAGGCAGTTTATGATGTGTTGCCTTGTTTACCCAACCTGTATAGTTGCAAACAAGTTGATTCTCTGTCAAATCCATTATATTCAAAGACAGGATGACTGGATCACATCCTCATCAGCTGTCCAGGAAGGGAGGGAGCCATGACCAGGTGCTCAAGTAGAGTCTATCAGTGCAGGGACAACGTATAGCATGACCTAGCAGCTGGCTAAGGAGGTCATAGCATTTGTGAAGGAAGGTCAAAGTAGAATGAACATCCAGTGTCAGCTCAGGACTCCTGATGATGGCCTGACAGCAGTTGATAGTTTACTCATGAAGGCAGCTCAGGTTTCCAACTATTATCACAGAGACATCTTTGAGGCCAGAAATCGTGTTGCTGTCAGATGCCTGCAAGGAAGTCATTTTGTTGGAGCTTACAGGTGGAAGGAGCTTATCAAAGGAAGATGGTGAGGTCTGAGAATCTGGCTGAGCAGTGCAACTGAAAAAGCTGCAGGGGCTTTGCAGGCATGTCTTTGTGGAAGCCTCTAGTATGTTGGGTGTCACAAGCAATCAGACATAGAAGGTGATAAAAGTTGTTATTGGTCCTGCTGAGAGGGTATGTGAATGGAGGAGAAGAGGAAAAGAGGTGAGCCATGGGTTCAGCATACATTTCAGGTCTGATCAGGCCTGGTTCTCTTGCCTGTGTGAGGGTGCTTAATGCTGAAAGACCTGAAAGACCCAATGATCCCAGAATACAGTCCTGAAAATCTATGATAGAAATGAAAAAGAGTACTGATGCCATAAATTTTGCTATTAGTTGAACTTACTGTGTTTGTAGCTTAAAAATAGTGCATTACGTTAATTAGATATACAACAGGCATGAACAGATGGCCTTCATTTATGAAATATTGTACTTAAAAAGATTAATTGGCTGTAGATAATGGGATGCAGCAATATGAGGTGTTTCCTGTTATGTATCGTAGGTCTTGTCAACAAGAGGAACACCCATACAGCTTATTTAGATTTTTTGCCATTGAATAATGTAACAAATAAACACAATGTGTAAGTACATAACAAATTTTCTGACGAAACGTAACTCAGCCTTTAAAAATCACTTTTCATCCATCTTGATTCATTGGAAGTGCTCATTCCTTTTGCTGTGCCATATTGTCATTCCCTGTAGTCACAGACTATTTGCTGTCAGTGTGATGAAGTAAGGATTGTATCTCCAACAGACTTTATTAAATTAAATTTCCATTTTTACCCAAGGTGCTCAGTCAAACATAGCTGTCTGGTGGTGGACTGTGTGGTCCTCACCCCCCTCAGCCCCCAACACAAACTTTATCTTTTTTATTAATAACACTGGATCTTGCAGCTCCTCACAGTGCATTTAACTGAGATTCCAGCTCTCCAGGGTTTAGATTAAAGACTGTTGGTGCAGCTTTGTATGTGAAAGACTCTAAAGCTGCTTTTTTACAGACATTACAATTATATGTTTGTCTTCTCACAGTTTTGACATCACTTCCGGTCATTGACTTTTTTCCTTTTTGCCACCTTGGAAGCCAACCAGCTACAATGTACAACAAGCCATGGATTAGTTAATGCACATATTTTAACAATAAAACATTTCACTTTCATCTTCCTTTTTTGAAGGGCTCAAGATGGAGGTCAAAATACACATATTGGGATTTTTTTTTTATGTCTGATAGACTTAATGTTCCATAGTAATACTTTACCTTGAACATTTTGTATGCCTGGGCCTGTTACTATCACATATCTGTTGTCTAGAAATGGCTTTGTGTGACACTGATGACCTAACAGTGATCCACATACAAACATGACCACAGAGAACAGAGGCAGAGAGAAATGAGATAATGTCTGCCCTGGAAACTCATGTGTGCCACAAAAAAGCTTTCTTTCGCTTGTTTCTTATACTATTTTGGTCAATTTGTGTCTTTCTGTGTGTGTGGGTACTTGACTGGAATTCAAGTCAGTGTATATCATACAGGAAATCGCAAAGCATTACTTTCAAAGGGGGAAAAGCATTGCAATGAAACAGAATAGGAGGAAAACCATCAGAGGATCAGCATGGGGTCTCTTTGAGTCACTGAGAAGATGCAGTACAGTAGAAGGTGGGATTGACCACACTGGTCTTTGGGCGGCTTGGTTTTTTTGTCTTCTTCTGTAATAGAAATATATGTTTTGTATCTTGTAGTCTTTGCTAGTGCTTGTATGTGGGTGACGTGACTGTACACATCATTGTGCACTGGTCCGAAAATTATGTCTTTTATATGTTGGCTATAAAACAAAAGCTGTGTTCTGATATCCCTCTGCTTGAAGGTGGTGATTCTGCCTGACAATTTTTATTATTGTGCCTCAAAATAAAAGCCATGGAGACAGTATTTTTTTTGGATGGCTAAGATCCGTCAGTTAAAAAATACTAACTGGTATTCACATACAGTAATCATAAAAAGATTTTTTTTAAAATGTATTTGTAATGGAAAAGTGATTTTAAATTTTCAGGTTTTCTTTTTTATAAAGACTGCTTTTTCATAAATTATTTAAGCCTGTATTGGAGTTTGTGATACTTGAAGAAAAATAAACATGTGACGTCAGTTAATTCTGGCTGACATTCAGGTTTTTTTGGAAGCAGTTGACTTTCAGGGGTGGGCCAAATATTACATTGCACAGTAAAGTCAAAAATAATTTTGCTACATTAATGAAGTAGCATGAAAAAATACAAACATTCAGTGTGACAAGATGTGCTCACAAGCAAAGGCAGTGAGTTTTTCCATCTGCAGTTTTCCTGGGGATTCCTGTCACAGCCTAAGGGATCGAAAGGTAATATTCCAAAGCGTAGGGTCATTTCTCAAAGGGAGCTCACAGCCCAGGTGCATCTTGAGACAGTCTTCAGAAAATGGGGGTTTGGAGGAGGAGACACCAAGAGGGAGGGGGGGTCACATCAGACAAATCATCAGTTTGACTAATGGATGGTGGATCTGCAGGAGACCATGGGACAAGGCATGACCAAGGAAGGGAACAGATGAACAAACAAAACTGCTCACGATTACACAGAGCCTCACAGAAATAAGTGAATGTGCAGCAGTCGCCTGTCACAGGAACACATGATGGGCTTTCCTTCACTTCCCACAAAATTGAAGCTGAATCCCATGCCTACAAGATGCTTTTCATTTATTTTGATCCTAATGACACCTTAAAGAACACTGATCTTCATTTGATTACTATAAGCACAACAGCCACTTTTGCATTAGGACTATAAACAGCTTACAGTGAGAATGTGTTTTTCAAGAAGAGGGCATATTGACTTTTGAGGTTCTATACAATAGCTAATGGCAACTAAGTAGATTAAAAAGATTAATCAGCAGTTTGTTTTCATTTGTTTTGTTTTTCATTTGTTTTCAAGTTTTGAATTAGTTGAAGATCAGTTTTGCAAATTAATGGAAATACACTCAGAAGTATTTTGCATGTATCTTACATTTCCCATCGACTCCCTGGATGGATGGGAAACAGTCAAGTAAAATCATTCAGGTTCACTATTTGAACACATGATGAATCATTTTGAGCTTTGACCATATATTGGGTAAACTATTAGTTAACTTTGAAATTTTGCATGAATTGATCAGCAAAAACCAGTTTTTAAATTATAGGTTGTACTATCAGTCTAGGAAAGGACTCTCAGCGGAAGCACAAATAATGTTATTGTACTTCAGAAACATCTTGCAAACACTGGATCCTTTCATAAAAAAACTGTAATGGCTGGAAAGATGACCAAAAACCATAGATGGACTCAATTGCTGCAACAATAGGCAGACCCATGTCCATACACGACATGAGTGGAGCACAGAAATTTCCAGAGGCATGGTATTTATGTGGGTGCCGAGAATCGGCGCTGACGTAATATCACAGCTTCAGTGACTAATGTAATTTTGTTGCTTAGTGAGACAGATATGAAGCCATCCTGTAAAACATACATTTATGACACTGAAAGCTTGTTTGACTGTAGCATGTCAAACCTTTGACCCCCAAAGGCAAGATAACATTTACTAACTGAGAAACAGTCAACAGATAAAAAAGTTGGTTTGGATTTGACAGAGATCCTTAGCTGACGGGCATAAAAGGTCCATTGTGATCATCTAACATCTTGTTGCTTATAGAGAAACCCTTGCAATTGTAACCAATTACACAGGTGGATATTCTATAGCAGAGCCCCTATAGGGACTTGAACCTTTAGATTATTCGCTGCCATGTTCTAGGCTGTTCCCAGCTGAGCTATATCAGGTATATTATGCTCTGTCTTTGTTCAGCTAAACATTTTTGAGGGGGGAGGAGGAAAAGCCACAGTTTTCCAAGTCTCCTGGGCCCTTGTTCTAACATAACACCCACCTCTTCCTCAGGAACAGTTGCTCCTCCTCCATCGTGCAAACAGCTTGTTGGCTGGGTCCTGGCAGGTGTAATATTTAATGGGAAGAAATATGCTGTTGTGGATGCTTTTGTGTGGTGGTTGGATCCCCATGAGCAAAGTTGGAAGTGTTGATCAGAAACAGTCCTTTTGACCCAAACACTTCCAGTGTACAGTCCAGTGTGACAGCGACAACGTAAAACAGTCACGTTATTATTTCCACAATTATGTGATTGCATGACGGGGAAGCGACAGCTAACAGTCTAAACAATTACCTTTTGTTCTGCTCGAGAAGAGATGATTTTCCAGATAGCAGGTCATCTCACAATGGAGTCAGACTCATACTTCTTCACCACAAGCTATGGAAATTGGAGAAAAAGGACTTTTGTCAAGAATTCTACCCAGACAGCAGAGGTGTGACTAGTGGATCAGTAGGAGGAACTGGCTGTGTGTGAAACATGTTACAGATTCGAGTCCATAGATAAGCCAGAAATTGTATGAAATCCTTTCCTTCAGTTTGGCGCAACTGTACACCTTTTCAGTTATTTGTGCACTTTTATAACAGTTCATCTAACCTATTTCACACTCTTTGGAGGACACAGGGCGTGAGATTAATTGGTTTTTAGAGTATGTTTTTATGTGAAGTTTCTGTAACATACAGTAAAAAGTAAAAACATAATAAGTGCTACATTCTCGTCATTCACTGAACAAAAAAAACCTGAAAAATGTAGACATGTGGTGTAACACAGAATACAGTGACAAAAAAAGAGGTTTTTGAAAAACTACTAAAACTTATAAAGTGCATTGTTTTATTTACTTGATGACGTAATATTCCTGGATTGGAAACTTGGACAATTATTTTTTTGTTTCTTGACTTATCAGAGATTTTCCTGCAATGGGTTGAGACCCCACTGTAATACCTCTTTCTGCCATCCCTCTGCATCTAGTTTTGTCAATGATCAGTTAATATTTTATTTTCTGCATCAGAGGTTGTCATAATGTTGTTAAAAACAGTTTATCACCTTTTTCCTTTGATGGCTAAATAAAAAAGTATTATGTACATCTTTGAACTGGCCTGTCTTATCCAGTGTCTGAAACATACAGGTCCAAAATGGCAAAGGTTTGACTGCATATTGAATATCTGATATCACACATTGTAGAGCAGTGTGTGAGACTCTGCAAAGTCAGATTGCCTGCGAAGGGCACAAATGACTATTTCTTTAAGCATGTAATATTCACACATTTTATTAACAAAATTACCACGTGCAAAAATTGATGCCTTTAACAAAAGGAACACGCTGGGAAATAGTTACTTTAGTTAAAGATAACGTTTCATGGTATAATTATAATATTATAGTTTAATTATTAAAACTTACAGTCTTGATAATGTTCTACCTTACTTTTGAGTCTTATAACTCTATGCAACAAAAGTGCATCAAATGGAAAAACAAAAGCCTGTTATCTGTCATAAACCAGAATGTTGGAATTAAAGTGAGTATGAAATATTTTAATGGTTATAACATTTAAGAATGACTAAAGTCCAAAAAGCGAGAGAAATCGTACTGAAAAGCTGCTCTGAATTTAAGGTTCATTCTTCATTTCAGAATATGTTAATGCCTATTGTGCTCCCCATGTACGGGTAAAGCTTCAGTCAGTACTATTGCTAACACTTCTGGTACCTCTAAAGCTTGACAAATGTCACTGCTGTCTGATATTTCAGGACTGATACCATTTATCTGACCACCAAAGCTTTTTTAAGGTACAGTACGACAACAAAAGCATCAACATCCATTCAAATGCATTGTATTAATTGTTATAATATACTTTCTGCCTTGTAATTCACAGCATCTGTTTGTGCATTTGCCAGCATGTGGTCCATCTGCAGAGAGTGGATAGGAAACATTTTACAAAACATGAAAATGCAGCCCCAAATTTTCCCCCAGTAAGAAGAATTGCTGAAATCGAGGCTTCTTCCTCTTTCCAACTGAGTATGAGGTTTGACTCCTATGATGCAGTTTCCACCAAGTGCTTTGAAAACCTACCTTAAGCCCACACTTGGTGACATCTCCTCAAGTATGTGGCTGGTCATCTGCAGCATGAGTGTAGAGGAGCTAAATTATGAGTGATGCAGATTCTGAGACGATTCAGTGGTCTTACCAGAAGCCCAATTTGGCAGTAAAGGATGAGGAAATAAAGAAAAGACATCTACTTTTTCAATGTAGTGGGAACTACAACTGCTGCATCAAAGGGGAAGAGAAAAGAAATGGGTCTTTAATGGATCATCTGCTCATCCATCACTTTCTGCAACATAGTCAATTCTAAATGCACCATAATAAAATTGCTGTGATACTGAAAATCATCCATCCATCATCATGAACTGTTTAGTCCTCCTCCGGAAGACAGTGGTCCGGAGCCTATCCCTGAATCATTGGGCGCTAGGCTAGAAAACCCCCCCTGGACTGGAGGCCACACATTATGGGCAACTTAGAAGAACCCATTACTCTGAAACACATACCTCTGGACTGTGGGGGGAAACCAACACAGACAAGGGGAGAAAATACAAACTTGGGATTCAAAGCCACAGCCCCACCACTAAAGCACCTTCAGGTTGCAGTACTACTCACTGATCCACTGTGCCACTGAGATCAGAATTTTGAGGTTTAAATACTAAAATTGTGCTGCAGACAATGTCATTATCCAGAAATATTTTGTTACAATTGCTAAAGCATTTTAGAAGACCCATTTTGGTGACATTGTGTAGTTTATTATGCATTCTTTTGCTTCGGTCAGTTTCTAATTATTAACATATGGTGATTGAGTGTTTGTTTATATCCTAGTAATGCACATTTTAAAATATCATTAAGGGAAAAACAATTAACATTTCATACTTTGCTGCCTTGAATCCCAGCAGCTGGTCTTTATCTGCTGCAGAACAAAATGAAATGTTGTTATCTTAGGAAATTCATTACATTCACATTTATTGTGGAGGAGTGGCCTTGGAATGTAAATGACAAGCTATTTTAATGTAGGGAATTACACCGTTTTTGTGTAAATGGCACGTGTATGTTAGTCACATAGCTGATTTTTTTGTATGTTCATTTTGAGTTTTATTAAACTTTAGTGACAGAAGAAATAGAAGAGTGTTTGGCCTCTGTATTTATTGTAGGAGGAAGCGAGCATATCTTGTCTTTCTTGCCGCTCTCTCCGTTTCTCCATCTGATCATTTCCTTTAGTCTACTTCTTATGATCCTGTGCTGCTGTTAGGGGCCATCAGGAACTAGCTACTGTGGGTTACAGATGAAAATAAACAGCAGCAGCACTTTTCCTCTGAAAAGGTTTCATGTGTTTACAACATACTTGAGGTTAAGGTTGTGAAAAACATGCAGACATGATTAGTATAGCTGTTGATAATTTCATAAATGATAAAATCTATATTTTTTTACCCCGGAGAAACTCTTCTAGCTGAGGAAAGATTCATTGACTACAGCAAAGGGGACAAGACATTTAAACTTCAGAACAAACTGACATGTCAAAAAAATGAGAATAGATGCGCACTTCCCTCTAATTATTAGGATTAATGAGCGTGTAAATTGCAATGTCGCAAGTGCTTGTTTTTTTTTTATTTTGTGATTTTCTGAGAAATTCAGTGAACCAGAGGAATTGACATTGAGTAATTATATGAAAAAGGTGTAGTTTGGAAAGTTGTCACTGCTTTAATAAACATTAACAAAAAAAACTAATGTGAAAGACTGGGTGTGACTGGGATGCTAATGCAGGACAGGGGAGGTAAATTTAAATTATGGATATTCTCTCAACACCTCCTAATATAAAATGCCATTTAGATTCTGTTGACCATATGGCTTCTGTAATTAATATCAGAGACTATATTTTGGCACCCACTTCACATCTGTCAAAATAATGGTGAGCAGAAGAGTGAGGAAGGGTTTCTCTCCTTGAGTATTGTCAGATGTTATACTATCTCTCAGGTGCACATCATTCTCCACACTAATGTTTTACATTTTTTATTAAAATAAAACCGACATGTGTGCAAAGCTACTCTGTGCCAGGATATTTTTCACTTTTGTTTGACAGTATGTGGAGTTTTATGTTTGATGGCATCAACATCTTTTTAGAACAGTCCATTCCATTGGTCTAAACTGGATCTTGAAGGGTATAAAATTTACAAGATTTGCTGCAGTCATTTAGTAAACTATAATATATTTTACGTAGTTCCACATCTGAATGCTTAAAAGAGTGCAGCTTTGTGATTTTCACATCTGGGCAACTGTGCATTGAATGAATACTGAATATCAAATATTCCTGGAAAGTAGGTATGTATACTGAATTTGAGATGATTGAACTGATTTGGTTTGCTACAGGAAAATGTGTATATGAGAAAAAAAAATAGATTTAACAGTTCTGCAGCTGTACTGTACTGGTGAGGTACTGTACCAGGGGGACGTGTACCCAGGAATGTTTAGTTAGAAGTTAGTAGTCATGAGGTAACAAACCCTCCCTGTTATCCCTAAATATAGTTAGTGACTGATCACCTCACCAAGGAAGGTGGGGGGGATTTGGCAACATTAATACAGTTTTTGTTAATATTCTGACTTTGTGAGAGTGAGATTAACATTGTTTTATGGTTAACCCGAGTTAACCTGAGTTTAAGTTTTATACCAAAAGGAAAACAGGAAGCCTGCCAACTTAATACTGCATGGCAGTCTTATAAAGGCTTTAGTAAGTTAGCATCTTAACATAATGGTCTATATTCAAACCCTAATTTTCATAAAGATGACCCAAATGACGATTTCTCTTTTGCAAAATAAAGTTAATTTTTGGCTTGTATAACAATTCTTAGGAACTCTATGTATTCTTTAGGACTGTGTACCTGGACAATGGTACTTGCTATGCCCTTTATCACTATGTGATTATGTTTTTGATTCTATACTACTGTAACCCAGTGTTACTAGTGTTCCAAAAAAAACAACCATAAAAACAGTACTATAATCCCATTATTTTTGGGTTCCCCTGGCAACAGAACACAGAGCACTATACTAGTTTAATGGCTGCAGTGTAGAGACAAATGACCTGCTTTTAACAGCTCTTAGAAGCCACACTAATGAATTTTCTTTAGAAAAAAAAATTCTAATGGGTTGGTTGGATCCAGGAGGACACCTCCCCTGAAAGCAAACACTCATGCAACACATCCATCTGAAGCTGCAGAGTGGGAGACAGGTTGCTGTTGAGGTCAGTGCCAAAGGCTGACTCCTCAGTTCAGCGCCCTATGATGAGGCCATTCCACTCGTCCACCTGCAAGCCATGGCATGTTTAGTTCACTCTGGCCTGGACCTTTTGTGGTCACTCCTGTCAAAAATAAACGAAATGCTCTGTTCACTTCCTCAGAAATGTCTCATTTTTTCCCTTGTAAACTCTGTTCCTGTCCTGTTCCACTCCTTAAACCAAACTCTTCCTCAACCAACCACCAGATGAGTTGTCCTCTCTCTGATGGTCATGATGGTCTGTCTCAGAAATGCATCCAGGAAATTGGTACTTTCTGCAGCACTGTAACATAGCTGGGAATGGGCAACAAAACAGAAAAGTAGCCTTTCTGCAAGTAAATTTATGTATGAGAACATTTATTAAGTGTTTTAAGTGTAATCGTTGAAATCATATGGTTCAAGTTGTTTGGACAATGTTCATTAATGCTGACTTTAGGGACTTGGCTCACAAGTGTGACGTTGTTAATGCTCACATGCAGGAATAACCCTACACAGTCTACTGATTATACCAATAATATATATCTCAGTGCGATCATTAATTATCCACAAATAAATATCACACCCGCCCCACGGGGGTTCCCAGCAGGTCTGCAAGCTCTTCCCCACACATCTGCACCTGATCAGCACAATCAGAAATGCAATAAAGGGGACACCAGTGCAGACAAACCACATGCCAGCTTAACTCTAACAACCTCTTCTGAGTCTGCAATCCCAAGCAATGTCCCTACATTGGCATTAATTGTAAAACAAATATATTTGTGCATCTTCTGCTATTTATCTTTTATGCCAAAATGCAGTTTACATTCTAGATCACAAGATGTGAACAAATAAATAATAGATTAAAAAAAATTCACACACACACACACACACACACACACACAGAGTACTGTACAAAAGTCTTAGGCACATGTGGGAAAAATGCTATAAAGTGAGGATGGTTCCAAAAATAATGCCATGAATACTTATTAATCAATAAACCTTCTAAAAAGTGCAGTAAACAAAAAAAACCTCAATCAGATCAATATTTGGTGTGACCACCCTTTGCCTTTAAAACAGCATCAATTCTCTTATGCAAACTTGCATGCAGTTTAAGGTAGAGGTTGGTAGGTTCTTCCAAACATTTTGAGGAACTGGCCAGTTCTTCTGCAGACTTTGACTGTCTCTGTATCTACTCCCAGACTGACTTGATCATGTTGAGATCAGGGCTCTGTGGGGACCATACCATCTGTTGCAGAATTCCTTCTTTTTGCTGAAGATAGTTGTGTATGACTGAGATTGGGTGTTTGAGGTCATTCTCAGGCTGCAGAATGAATTTGGGACCAATCAGAAACCAGCCTGATGGCAGATAAGAATCTACCTGTACTTCTCAACAGACAGTGAAGTTGCATGCCTAAGACTTTTGCACAGTACTATATATATATAAAAATAAAAAATGGTGCCTTGGTTGTGCCAGATTTATTGAATGACCAAGCATTAGGGTGGAGAGATTTATTAGAAAAACCAAACAAATATTGCAAAAAACACCCATAAGAAAACATACCAGAAAGAGACAACGCAGCAGCACCAGTCCAAGCTCTGCAATTAGGCTGTCCATTTCTGACACTTTTCTCTCAGTCAGAAATGATAGGATAGGATAAAATACAACTGCATTAATCCCTGCAGAGAAATTTACCTGTACAGTAGCTGGAAACATGACACATATTATAAGACACATAACAAGATCCAAAATAACTAGCTAAATAAATAAGGAAGTAAATAAATAATAAATCCTGAGAGGGGGGTTCTCTTCGTTTCTTAGATACAATACATTGGAAATGTATTTTATTTAAGCAACTTTGAAATTCTGAAAAAGTTTACTTGACACAGAAACAAATGAAGACCTGTCTTCTGAAGAATTGGGAACAGGACCACAGGGAGGCAGATAGGGGAAAAAATTCAGGTAAGAAACAACAACAAATGTGGAAGAGTAGAGTAGATATGAAAGATGTCAGGTCTTTGTAGCAGCCATGAGGTGATTGTCATCCTACCAGAGAAAAGGGAAGAGACTCGAGAATGACGGCACCCAGTAGACAGTGAGCAATACAGACTGAGTGTATAGAGTGCATGATATACACAGAGCTGGTTTACAGCGCTGTCACAACTGTCCTATAGGATAAGGTAGCCACATACACACACACATCCCACCTGGAACACGTCTTTGGATTGTGAGAAAAAACTGGAGCGCCCAGAGGGAAACCCACATGAGCACAGGATAAAGGAACAAATTCCACACCGACTGAACTGGAATCAGAGCTACTTGATCACATGCCCAGGAGCTGTGAGACAACACTAAAGACTTGGCCACAATGCCACCCCTCTGGGAAATAGAAGCCTACGACAGTGTGAAAGCTTGAAAGATATCTTCAAGTTAAAATTTTATTTTTTTGCTAATGTGCACTACATTGTTTATTTGACTGGTTGGTTTGCTAAAACAAGTAAAATCCACCTACATTCTGCCAAATGAAAAAAAAAAAGTCGTGTTGCCATTTAAAAAGAAGAGTTCTCTAAAAACAGTCCCATATACAGAACTGATAGGGGAGCGAGTGGATTAGAACGTGAAAGAGCACATGGAAGAAAGTGTCTAGAGTGGAGCTTAGAGGGAAAAACTAAAGAGGCTATGCTTTATATCTCTAGTCTCTGTTTCTTACCATTTTAGATTAAACTCTGTTGTTGCATTTGTTAATCCAAACAATCACCTCACCAAACAATTTCCTCATCTCATGTTTCTCCATCGCTTCCTGTAGCTGCCTGTTTGAAGTTCAGCGATCAACAATACTTGTCCACCTTGGCCCATTTTGTGCAGTTGTGCCAGCTGGGCATGCCAGATGAAAGCTACATGCCAGGATTTATGACCTGTCACTCTCTGAATTAGCAAATTCACCGTTGGCTTAGTATTGATACAATTAGCTGCTTAGCTGGGACTGTGCAAAAGTTAACCCTTAAATTCATGGTAGCTCCAGCAAACACTACTGCACAGTACAGGTCATTAGTGACGCATATTAACATATGCATGTATAAATTAAGAAAGAAATATCCCTCACTCTTGCCAAACTTATATCAAACACTTCCTGGACACACTGAACACTTTCACACTTCATTAAACTCTTTTTTCACACTTTGCATGGCTGTGAAAAAGAAAAAAAAAACAGAATAAAATATAAAAGTACATATTTGTAGTTTTATGACATGGGTACACTTTGAAAAAAGTCATATGAAAGCACAATTTCTTTGTGCAGTATTTAGGATGACAGCATGTAAACAAAGAACCCACCTTTGTTCAGAAGTGGACAATTTGTTTATAATACTTAGAGAAATATTTACAAAAAAGAAAAAATGCAAAAGAACATATTGGCAGTTATAACAAACATGTAGAAATGAATACACACACACACACACACACACACATCTGAAAGCACTTTAAAACATAACACAAAGACACACAATAGGCATTTGAGAGGAACCTTTAAATTAAAACAATATAATATAATTATATAATAATAACAATAGCAAGCTATCTTAGAGGAAAGTTGCTCATCTTAAAATTCTCATACAGATTAACAATGTAATGCTTACTATTCGATTACCTTTTCATGGAAAACGTTTATTAAAAAACTGCTACAATTGCAACGTTATCATCTCAATTATAATTTTGAATAAAAGTCTTACTAAGATGGTTAAAGCCATATACTGATCCTAAATGTAAAGGAACAATTGTGGCGGACGCGTTTACAGCTGATTGTGAAGTTGCACATTGACCACAAAAAGTTTAAGTCGCTCATTTAAGACTCAGAAGCTACTGCTGAACCATAACTTTTGTTTCCATTTTGCCTTAGTCACATTACACAACATTACACTGATATGATATGTTATTGCCAGTGAGAAATGTGTGAAACCAATTAGTCTGTTTCTCTGTTTAAATCAGCTGCAGTCAAGTCATTATTAGCCAATGCTGGTAATTTCAAAAATGTCAAATATCAGCCAAATAAGTTGGCTTATCTTCATGTCAAATTATGATTCTTCGTGTCACCAGTGAGTTACCTGCTAGCTCAAATGAAGGGAAACAACATCTATTTTAACTTCCTGTCTTTTCAGCTTTATTGCATCAGCGAAAGGCTTTCTGTAATTAACATTTACACAATAATTTAAAACTAGGAAATGCAGCATATGTTCAAGAAACATTTAAAACATTTTTTTTATACGTTGCGAGGATAGGAATAAAAAAAGAGAGAAATATTTAGTCAATAAAACAACCAAATACATAGCAAGTCTAAAACAGAATCGGATCTGTTTTACATGCTGATACCTTGTCTTTGTGTGTGTGTGTGTGTGTGTGTGTGTGTTTTTAAAGCAGTGATTATTGTATTTCTGATAGTTGTCTTAATGGGATATTTGCATGTTATCATCTGTAATATATATTGTTGGTGTTACTGTTTTAAGCAGATGGGTGGGAAAACATTCATGTTCATCCACTACTTTTGGTTCAGATTTTTAAAATTCACACAAACCCACACATTTTTAAAGAAGCATACCCAAATGGGAACATAAGCCTGAGGGACTGGATTGGCCTATATTCACTCAAGTGTACTTTCACTGTGTTCTCCAGTCCTCATTCGCATGCAAGCAGCCAACCAAGTGCCTCCCGTAGCCCCTCCTCATCCCTGGGTGGATTTCTAATCGTCCTTGCGATAGCCAAGGAGCACAGATAATGCCGCGTTTTCATTGTCTGATTGGAACTAAAAGGTCAGCCTTAAAATGGAAATGAGGAAACAGAGAGAGTGGTGAGGGCCAGGCGGGTATGAAACTCCAGCAGCAGATGGGCTTGTAGAGTCATCCTCATGGTGCTTTCAGCCCAGAGACCCCTGTTTGGGCAGGATTCTGTGCCGTCACTCACAACCGCTGCGGAAAGACACCAGTCCTGTGTGATGTCTGAATATCGAACTATTTTTAACAAGTAGAACAGAATACATACATTTGGGGGAAGAGGGAATGAGGAGTTTCAAAGGCAGAAAAAAATTCTTTTTAAGAAAGTTAAACACCTGAAAATAACAAGTGCATATTTAGTTTCTTTTCCATAGATATGTGCCATGAGTATATGTATGTCTTAAATGACCTTAACATAAGGATACTGATAAATTCTGTCCACTTGACCACAATGCCATATATATGGAAATTCTGCAGCCTCCAGCAATACTACAAAACAGCACTACAACCTGTATATAATCTAATCCATAATTTTCCAAAGGAATATTTTAATTTTATTATATAAACGACTATTAAAAATGCCCAAAACAGAGGTTTTAAAGGAATTCATGTGAAAGCAATGTGAAAATTTGTTTACTAACAGAAACTTAACTTAAACTGAATCATAAACCATGAGTCTTATAGGTATCCAAACGGCTTTAATCCTGTTGCCCTGGAGCAAAAGTTAAATTTTCAATTAATCACTGAAAAAAAATAGTTTAAATGCTCCTTTGAACACGTGTTATATCCTGATGTCTAAGATTTTGTTCTCTGCAGTTTGTTCAGAGCACATGTCAGATTTCAGAATGTTGCCAACATAAGGAACAGTTATTTTTACACTGGGAATTTGGTAGTAATTCTGAAAAACAAAATACAAGTGAAACCTTTCTAGTCACAAAGGTTTTTGCTTTCTGGTTATGAACATCATAGTGATGAAACAAAACCATATTGCATTTATCATGTTCTGGTGGACTTAAAAATAACCTGAACATTATTTAAAAAAAAATAATGTTTAACTAACCAGTAAAAACCTTGATATTAAAAACCACTGAAGCAATCATGACTGACAGTAAATCACAGACAGAAGTATAAAAACTACCCCTATCATTTGTATTTTCCTCTTTCTGTATGGTCCTCTAGCATCCCAGACTGAGAGGTTGCATGCATTTCACCACGACCTGCCAAAATGTCTTTTCACCTTCCCTCTCTTCCCACGTCTCCAAGAAGAGAGTTTTTCAAGAAGACCCTTTTCATTCTGTGCAAAGCTTCCATCCTCCTCGATTTTAGAGTTTTCTTTGCCTTTTGGAATTTCAAAAGATACCTTGTTATCAGTTATTGTAATAAAATTTTTGCCTTGATTTTTGAACTCCCCTCTGAACCCCAAGATTAGTGCCAGAATGTACGTAGTCCTTTTTCTCTTTATAGAACAGCTGCAGTCCAGGGTTCAGCTGATGTTACAGCCAAGATCATTAATAATACAGACATCAGGGTTTTCAAGAGGTCAATCTGAAGCAACACAGAGCAACCATCTGGCTGCTTTCAGTTGTCTTTATGTTCTTGGGGGTCATCTGTGTGATGGTGACTGACGGCCAGTGGGAGCCAGACTTATGAGGAGGACCTGTGTAAAGTAGTTCCACCAGAAATGGGGTCTACATGGTGACACATGGGTTCTCATTGCTATTGGTCTACTTCTTAGTACAAATAATAGTTGTTGCAGAGTAGAAACTCCTTAGACATTGTACACAAGCTTTAAAGAACTCTATATTATTCTCAAACTCACTGAAGTCACCAGAGCGCCAAGTCACAAGTCTCCTCAAAAGGTGGAGAAACAGGGTTTTTATCAGTACACTGGTTTAATAGTGGAGATAAATTTGAGCTAATGCTAAATTTCGAAGCAACAGATTTCCTATGTTACCTTCGTTGCAAAATAGACATTGACGAAATCTTGCATATGATAATAATGTGATTTATATTTCATAGCTGCAGGTTAAGCAGTAATCATAATGTATGTGCTGTATTAAGCCATTGCTCAAGCGGACCACCATTCTGTTATATCCTTAAGCCACTGACCTGCGGATACTTTGCAAACCATTGGAACGTTAATAAACTATAGAATGTGACAGTTATCGTATGTAATCTTCCTACTGGCCTTTTTTCAAGGCTTTCACACAAGTGACAGATACAATGCAACACTGTGCAATTTTCAACTCTGTAAATGTAAATGCACAAGTACCTGTCTGGCATTTTTGCAGACTGAGCCAATAAATCTGGCTGTAACTAGAAAACACATATTTTTTGTCTATTTTTAATAATACATAAACCCCAGAGATGAAATTCTGTTTTTCTGGTAGAACCCACTCTAAATATTAATAAACTCTTACATTTAATGAAGAGATGTTTCTTCTGAGCAGGGATATTTTTTCACTATGAATGTCAAGGCTTTTTGTGTTTTAGCCGAATAAATGCAAATGCACGACTAGGTTTTTTAAATGTGTTGTTAAGTCTGAACTTACAGAGCTTTAGTGTAAATCAAATGAATCTGGAACAAAAACATATATACTTCACTGTATTGACTGGAAGGGCTTCCTCCCCCTATGTAAAATACATATTATTTGAGGTAAATTTAGAAAAAGTGTGGCCAAGTTGGCATATGAAAGGTGTCTTATATCCAGTAATAACATCTATCTGTATGAGTGAAAGTCATGAGTGAACCATCTTCAGAGGCAGCTTATTCCACTGTTCACAATCCAGAGGTTACAATGAGGCTGTAAACTATTTTGGCAAAGGTTGGCTGGATGATTTGTTTACCTGCATAAAGGATGAATATTTTCTCACCCATATGGTACAGACACTTTTACAAAGTTTAGGAGTTTGCATCCTTTGAGACCACTTTGTGACACTGGACAGATACTCTCTGGCAGATGCTGTCACTGGCAGGCAGAAGAACTACATGAAATGAATAAAAAAAAAATCCAAGGCAAGTTTCAATGTGCAGGTCTGATCAATTCAGCACTTTTGGAGCCGAAAACATGACAATTCATAAATTTCACACTTTCCTCTTTTCCCATTCTTTGGTATGCAATTTTCCCTATTTGTACCATTCAAAATGTTCAGCACAGGATCAACCTGCTACATTTAGAACAATTTACATATTACTATTGCCCCTACAGATAGATGCCACTGCTAACCCCTGTTAACCACTGGGATCACTGTTGTTTCGGAGTATATTGTTTTGGAGCAATTTATTACACTAGCTGGAAGAATTTTAAATGGCAGTTTATGAGCTGAAATGCAAGGTCTGGACAAACTTGGCAAGCACAGCAGTGAAATCTGTCTTAGATAAAGAGTAGTGAGACCTATATTGTTTTTTCTAGAGACAGAATTGCTGAACAAAAGGAATTTTTACTGACCATATAAAGAAAACCTCTCTAGCAAAAACAAGACTCTATATTACTTGTTCAGCAATGAGGAAATCATAAAATGGAATAAAAGGAGATTTTACTTGCTGTGCAGTTCCTGTCTTTACACTCCAAAAGGTTTTGCTGGTCTGTAAATAATGTAAGTAAATAATGCATAATGCACATGTAACTTATACCCTAAAGTTCACTTAACAAGCTGTTAACTCACAGTTGTGACAATACGTCCTGAGAGCAGGAATTTCCATTCACAATACTTATGTAAACAAGGAGTTGAAAATGTGTTTGGTGAGGAATCTCCATGTACAGAGTTTATTTACAGTAGTCAGTAGTACTTGTGGAAAGTAATGATTTGTGAAGACACACTGATGGCAGGTCAATGACAAGTAAATGTGTCACTGAAGTAAAAAAATAAAAGTGTGCAAGATGTTGAACTTGATGGCAGGAACCTGGGCTTGTCCTGAAAGATTTTGAAAGGGCAAAGGAAAGTCTTACTTATTGGTTCAAGACATGCAGTGATAAAACACATGCAATTTTCTTCAAAGGGAACATCACTATAAATGACTTTCATTGACTTGTCATTAACTACAAGTACAGGATGTTATGCTGAATAATCTTCAGCTCTTGAGTTGAGGGTTTGGATGTTTGTTTAAATTTGGCTCGATCTGTGTGAAGTTTGAATGTTCTCCCCATGTCTGCAAGTTTCCCCCAACTGTTCAGTTTTCATCTCGCTGCCAATAAAGTGTGTATTTTCGAGTGAATAAGTGTGTGCACGTGACCTGTCACTAGTTCTGTCCCATCATGCCCTGTATTTCTGCTGTAGGCCACCACAACCCTGCATTGGACATGTGGTTGATGATAGTGGATGAATGGATTTTCACAAATGATACTGATCGCTCGGCAGAAAGGGGTTATGAGTAATTACAGTAATTACAGAACAAAATTGCCTCTTTAGGTGGAATCGTTGCATGCTGGACTTTCCTGGACTACTTTGAAATAGATTTTCTTCATGGGTAAATGATAAGGCAGACTCAGTAGTTGGTACATGCATTTATTGTGAAAGATGTAATACGAAACGTTTCAGCCTCACTGTATAAAGACACATGTATATCATGTGAATAGATAGCAAACATGCTGAGAAGTGTAACACATAATAACTGTAACAACTGGACAAACCACAGCAACAGAGAAAAAAAGAGAGAGATAAACCTAAATCAAAGTAAAAAAGTAACTGAACAATAAAACTGAACAATAAAAAGTATGAGTATAAGACTGGAATAAAGTATACTGCTGGGCCTAGAAGACTAGGGTTGTTCTAATACTAACCTACACCAGCAGTGTCTATGAATTAAGAGCTTTATTGCTTAAAATACTGGCCGCACTGGTAAAATAAATATTTTACGAATTTCCACGTCTTACATTCCCATTTGTTTTCACCTTGTTTTCCCTAGCATCCCTTTAGTTGTTTGTCAATGCGTGCGACAAATGGCAGGCGTGTTGGTGCCATCCCTGATGGCGAAAGCTGGAAGCACAACAGTTACACAGCATGTAACACATAGATCAATAATACTTGCATAGCTCCAGGGGAAAGGTGTTGGTGAAAACGCTACTGTAGCACCAATTCGTCCAGAAAGACCAATGTGTTAATAGATGTGTATTTATTCAGTTTGTTGACTAAAACGCCTTTAAGTAGTCATACAGGTATTCTTTGCAAAAAGCATTTTAAGACACTACGGCATTTGCAGTTTTGAAATGTTCATCTATGCAAATCAAACCTTATTGGTTTTTTGGTGTGTTGCTGCATCTATCAAGTGTAGCACCTTTTAGACTGACAGAAGTGTTTAGATGCCCACAGCGTCATCTGTCCTTACAAACTCCTCTCATGCAAGCAAGTCAGCTGCATATGAAATCAACAGAAACCAGGCTCTGCAGAGGCGGCAAACTTCTTTCAACTGCAGACATGTTTGGTTAGCAAGAAATCGTTTTCAAGCTAAAGCAAAACATTGCATTCTTCCTCCCTCACTTTGCTCTCCAGAAATTAATTTCTACATTTTTAAGGAATGGAAGATAGGCAGGGTGTGCAGGTTTAAATAGTAGGAGGACGTAGGAAAGTCTTATCTCGGATGTCCCCATCTTTTCAGTGGAGGCAATTTGCATTTTAATTTGCTGTTTGAACTCGTGCTTAATAGAATTAAATTGAGAGACGCACTGACATGATTCTTTGACCCGTTTAAGTTGCAAAAAAGTGCGAAAACAGGCTGATGCACTGCAGCTTCGGCGTGAAAGGTTTTACTGACCTTGTCTGAGATAAGCCTAAAGGTAAACATCCTTTGTGAAAAACAATAATTATCTCAATCATTTCCTGCAGTGCCAGAAGGTGGAACTGCATTAACCTTGAGACCCCTTTATTGACCAGAAGAGTAATGTCCGAATTCGAGTTACTCAGCCCCAGCTTACTGTGAAGAAGGAAAAGAAAAAACCTCATACACAAAGCACCTGGCCCTGTCTGCCCAAGATTGGTAGGACCCACATACAGAAATGACAACAGTTTGTTTTGGACCTGAAATCCACAGGTCTGTAGCCGTGGAATTAGAAGCTGCCTTGTCAGGCTCTAGGCTCTTTTCTGCTGCTCTGAAATTCGCATTCTGGTCCATGCAAGGCAACCCTGCAAGCAAAGTAGCTGGTGGGAAGGAGGTGCTGCGATGCATGAATGGCCCGCTGCTCCTCCTGCCGATAAAGGAGATGAAGTTTGGCATCTGATAATTAGAAATAAAAATCTAGCAGTAAAGAATACATATCTGTTGACATATCATTTCCTTCATCATAAGAACATGAGGCAGTATAATTAAAATTTATGTTCTGCTAAACATTTCCTTTGTGTCATCTCCTCTGATACAGAACATTGTGTGTTTATGTAAATTTCTGAGAGGTGGATGAGATTTGTTTTAAGTTTTTCCCTTTAATTTATTTGGTAGGGTAATATGGGTATGTATTAAAAAGGCCAATGTTAAGCAACAGCTTTGTTTTCCTAATATAAAAGATTTATTGCTTATGTGTTTTTCGATGGGTGATATACATTTATATCCAGTAGAGCAACTAAGCACATTTTATTCCACATTCTGCAACTTCACAAACAGGTACACAAAAAGCACTGTACAGCACATTTTCAAGAGAGCAACTTTCATTCCTCACAGATTTTGTTTTATTCTTTATTTCAGAATTGCCTTTTTTATTGGCACCAATAAATATAGCACCTGAAGAAAACCATTTTCTATTTAACTTGCATGACAAAAAACTGTATGGATTATGTGTTTAAATAATCTAAATGTTAAATTAAAATTCAGATGTGCATTAAAAAAAGTGTTATATCCAAGCTGGTGGGTCTACATAATCATTTTTTTCCTTTTGAGAAGTATGAGTCCTATTTTTTCCATACCTATACCTAGAAAACTTTTCATAATGGTAGTTGAATCCTTGTATGTAAAACTGACGTTTTTTCTGCTTTCTAGTGACATTATCTTTGAGCCTTTAATTCTGAATGAGCAAGAATTTATATTGCTAGTTCTTAAGTAAAAAAATAAGATAAAACGTTTTCTGTATTATAAGACTGGTCTTATTTTGATATGAGACACTGGCTTTGCCACTTCAGCTGTTGACCTTAACAGTAAACCCAACTGTAAATTACATTTTTAAAAACTTTTGCTGCCTCAAAGAGCAGCCCATTTGGGCAGAATGTTGAGCGAGTTCCCCTGAAGTTGTATAATTTCTGGGTGGTGCTTTGAGCAAAGGGCATCGACATCAGCAATGATCAATTTGCGCTACTCCTATGACACGACCAGAGGTGTTTGCCCATTGAACTGTGAACATACCGTCAAATCTGGGCCATGTTGCTGCTTATTGGGAGATTTGCTCATGAAGGTATGACACCTCTTGATAGACAAGGACTGAATGCACCTGATAGAGCAGCTCAGCAAGGTGTGGAATGTAGGTTTGCCCACTGCAGAGTGGAACAGATGGGTGTGTAATTCCTTTGAGACGTTTTGTTGAGAAAGATGAGAATACATGTGACCTCTTCAGCCCAGACGTCACAAATCTATGTGGGTAGATGACTCACGACATCTAATTTTCTGTCCTTTTTGAAATACAGTCCCACAATGACTTCTTTCATGCAAAGTAGTGAAACTGGTTTTTGACTGACATGATCTAGAATAGAATCTGAACCAATCAAGAGATGAGGATTTGATAAGAAATGCAAACATTTTTTCTTGATTATGCCTCAAGTCTAAGGCTGAACAAAATATTTTGTATTGCCTAAAGGGACAGCAATACATGTACTATGTTTATGTGAAAGTATATGTGTAATTACATTTATGTGGAAATATAAATACTGCTATGACCTTTTGCAAAACAGGTTATATTTTTTGGAAATGGCAAATGAGGTCACACTGAACGAGGAGATAATAGTCAAAGACTACCGTAATATTTTAAGACCTAAGAGTGGAATGAAGTGAATTTGCTTTCTTACTTGTGATTTGTAAGATAGGAGCATCCAGTCTTCAGATCAATGAGAAGCTGCACTGAACAAATTATGCTAACTGTCAGCGATGCTCATTAATTGTCTTCATTGTGGGATAGAGATCCTAAACTAATGATAAAAGAAAGTGCCACATTGTCTTGACAAAAATATGCTGTAGATTTGTGATGCCCAAATATGTTGTAGTAGTCATTAAAACTAATGTTGTCGGATTTGCTCATTAAATTCTGTTTCAGACATGTTACTTTTTTTTTATTTTTGTAAAGGAATATTAATAGTGTGAAACAAAAAAAAAATCTCATTGTGAGCCATGATTCGGAAGTAAAAAATTATATTTTCTTTTGGTTGTTTTGATATTTTTTCTACATTTTTTTTCAGTCAGTGTAAGACAGAAATAAATTGATTCTCACAGTTGTTCACACATACATATGGTGTGAAACTCCTCACACAGCTTAGTATGCTGTCAAAATCATTTTCTCATCCACATAAACCAGACAAGGATGTGTTAACTTGGCTATGAATTTTAATATTTCAGGAGACTCCTTACACACATTTTCTTAAAAGCAAAGAAACAGTTACTGTAACCCAGACAAGGTGTCTATTTATGTAAATCAAATAAAGGATGAAATGGACACTGCAGACTGTCCTGTGCTCATGCCTCAAGGATCTGGGCTGCAAATTTCATCACGGTCTAACATATACTCCGTGACACGTTTCATTTACCCTGAACACAAAGTTTAGTCCAACTACATTAAAGCAGCACGTCACATCTACCACTTTTAAATGCTGTTTTTGAGACATTCATGAAAAACGGGTTGGGAATGAAAACCACAATTAAGTACTAATACATAATATAGCCTTTCAAATTTTTCATGCAACCTGAATTGCAATGAAGTCATAATTGCTGTAGAATAATGTTAAATAATCTCTCAAGCAGGTTGCAATTTCGCACTCTAGCATCCAATGATTCTGGAATAGACTTCACTGCAACCCTGAACAAGACAAAGTGGTTAATGATGACGAATCAATGAATGGATGTTAAATAATAAATATAAATAAGTGAGGTAAATAAAATTAAATAGCCTTGTACACCCTCAGTGGTGGACATTAAAAAACATAAATAATACTATACAGTTAATCTAGCAAGCAGAAATAGCCCTGTTGGGGTTGACAAAAAGGGGTGGAACTAGAGTTGATTTCTACCTCGATATGTCTTGCAACGTCTTTTCATGTCTTTCCCACAAAACCTAGCTCTGCTCTTCTTCTGCACTGTGAGTCCCAGTATCTTTAACCAGTTGTTAACTTCATATCTGCACTAAGCAAACACACCTATTAGTGAACCTTGTTTCTCATCCACAGACAGTCTGAAGTCCCTTTTACCTGTTTCCTAACAGTGCTTTGTTTAGTGTGCAGAATTTTGAGAAACTATTTCATGCCACAGAATTCAAAGCATGTAGTTATTTAGATGAAGGATGTAGGCTGCTGGAAACAGCTTCTCAGAGGTAACTCTAAAATTGACTTCCTTTTTTTCCTGGAATACTATTTGTGTTGACATATTATGCGTATAGTCTTGAAGTTGTCCGAAAAATAAATGGGCTCATTTATCTCTTTGAAAAGAATAATCAATCATCATTAAGTAATAGCTCAAAGAAAACTGAAAAACGAGCTCAGACTGGTGGGTGGCTGGGTGGTGGGGGGGCCAGCTGGCTCTTGACCGCCCACACAAGTCCTGTAGCTGTGTTAGTATTGCTGTGGCTGTGGCATTTGCCAGATAACTGTATAAAAAAACCAACTACTGTGCCTTCCGTTGTGTAGGACAAATGGACAGTCAGAGCTGTGATGGTGGTCTCCAGTATTCTTTCCATTATCCTTTCTTCTCCATTCTGACATGGCCCGTGTAACTCCCACCACAGCAGCAACCTGAAAAATGACCGAAGGCTCCAACAGCGATAAGCAAAGCCAGAGTGCGTACTAATAGGTGGACTCTTCTGAGTTTGTGACTCTCTGCATTCTGCCCTAAGTACAAAACGCAGCCCTCTGCAGTACTTGTCTCATCCTGAAGTCTTAAAGCATCACACCGCAGTGCTGCTGCAGCACACATGCCCTCACTTTTTGACCAATAACTTTAAGCTTATCAATTTTCTTAGAGTAGCCTCCACCCCAAAAGAGTGAAAAATCAAAACTAAGCTCTTCTTTCTTCTTGATCCCCCTAAGTAGTAGAAAATGAATCTGAGCTCTACGGTGTGAGTGGTACAATGTCACATTATCAAGCTGCAATTGTTTGAACTGCAATTTTAAATTAATTTTCTTAAATAAAAAAAACAACCCTTTCCATCACCTATGAAATCATTTCAGAATACAACCTGTAACCTGACATTTTCTGTGAGGAACCTTTGTGACCTCATTTTAAAAATGAATATTACTGCTTTGATGAGATCAGTTTTCTCTGTTCTTACCTGTCAAAATGTAGAACAGATAACATTGTTATTTTTTAATAACAAAATACTCCCCAAAATATTACATCTTTTCTCCTGGTCTGTCTCACTCGCTTGCTCTCTCTCACAGAAAAACACACACAGGCACGCAGGCACTTAGATGAGAATATTTTAAGCAGTCACAAGCTAGAGAGCAGATGATTCTGTTCCTATCAGCATGAGCTTCACCAGTTCTGCAACAAACACACCATTACTGCAAACTTTATCTATGTGATCCAAAGCAGTTGGCAATGCCACCATTTTGCTTTTTTCTTTTATTCTAATCTGTGAAGGACTGGGTTTTCATTGCCTAGCGCTCTGTGTTTCTGGGATAGGCTCCTCCCCACCATGACCCTCCTCGGGATAAGCAGTTATCGTTATTAATAGATGGTTACTGCAAAACTTTTTTTTCAGTATTGTAAATAAGTACAATGTATAGTCTGTTCATAAAATGCTCATTTTCTAAAAATTACTTCTTTTTTGTAAATGTTACATTTCATTGATTTAAATTAACTCCCACAAAACTATTGATTTATTGATTTGAATTTGTTGCTACAGCTTATTAAGAATATGGTTGCATTTCCAAGAGTGGTGCTGTGTTTATAGTGTTGGTATTAGGTGCTTTGCTTAATGAGGTGGAGTAGTCCTGAATGGCTCTGGGTATCTGCTGTTCCTCGATTCATTCTGCTGCAGTGAGATAAAAAAAAAAAAAAAAAAAAAAACTTCCTCATGAAAGTTTTGTTGCTGGGCAAGTTTTTATTACTAGGTGCATTTCCTGTTGAATTACTCAGTGAATACCTTGGCTCTTTAAAAGCCAAAGATGACATTTATGTTGGGATACTTTTAACACTCTTAGCTATAAATTATATGTGAAACACACACGGTTGACAAAGCATAGAGTGTATTTGGGAATATGTAACTAGGGCAGCTAGAGACAGTTTAGCAGCACACAACTGCAAATTCTTAAAGATGCCTACATCTAAGTCAAATATGTTCTGTGGGCTTTGTAATGTAGTGTTGCTTTACTTTCTGCTGCACTAACTTGGACTCTGGTCACTCTTTAAGTGTAATTCCTCAAATCTGAGATGCTACATTCAAAACAAAATATTTAAGTTATCTTCTATTTGTGTGCCGAGAATAAGAACTGACTCTTTTCCCATCTTCACAGGTCCAGTCCTTTCTGATATCCTCAGTTTATTCCCCTGCATTACAGTACAGACTAGAATGTGTAAGACAGCCTGCAGTGCCAAGCCTGTCAAACCCTTCAAATCATTCCAAAGCTTGCTGGATTCCTGTAGCTCTGTCCTGCACCACGTGGTCTATTGCTGCTTGAAATGCATGGTTTAGTATATCTGCACCTCTGCAACCATGCTCATGTCTAATGTGCTGTAGATCCATTTTGTTTGTCAAAGTATTTTCATATCACATAAGGGTATTCCTCAATCAACGAGACTGAATGAGATTCCTGGGGATACAGTAACACTTTGGCAGCCAGGGATGTAAATTGACCCGAAGCTGATCAAACCAGCAAGACTGATCTCCCCAAAACTTGGCACGGATTTGCATTCCCTGCCAGAAAGCACTGACGGGGGTGAACACATATCAAACGAAACACAGGAATAAGTGGTAATATTACAAACAACACCCATCCTAAATCCAGACAACCCACATGTGCATATTGTCGGAAACAAATGAATAACCACACATTATGCCCTACAGCAAACGTAGGGAGCTATTACTGCTTCTCTGTTGCTCAGATTGATATTGTTTTCATCCGAGATTTGAAATAGAGATTTTGAAAAAGATTGCCTTGAAGACTAATAGAGACATTTTATTTTGTTTATTTAGATTCCTGAGGGAGGATAGTATGGTGGTGCAGTGGGCTCACAACACCAGGGTGTGCATTTGAACCTGACTTAGTCTGTGTAGAGTTTGCACGTTATCCACATGTCTCCATTTGACTTCCTTCCATAGTCCAATGACATGTGTTTCAGGTAAATTTGTAATTACAAATTGGCATTAATGTGTGCATATGTGAGGGATGGTCTGAGTGGTTATCTTGCGATAGACTGGTGTCCCATTCCAGCTGTACCCCCTCCATGTCTTGTGCTCAGTCATTCCAGGAAAGGTTCAGGACCACTACAGGCTTGATCAGAACAAGAAATTAATGATTATGGATGGATGGCTGGAAGATTCCCCAATGAGGACTACAGTAAACAACAGAAATATATTAAAAAAATGTATAAATAGCATATAGATGCAAATATGATCTCATGTAAAAACTAGCTGGAAACCAAAAGCAACCACTGCTCTTCTTCTTTTTATAGTTCCTTCCCTTTGCAAATGGTATCTCACATTACAGTATGGATAGTTTTCAAACTCGAGAAACTGCTATTTTCTTTTGGTCGCACATGAAATAATTGTTTATTTCTTGTGACGTCCATCTGCTGCAGTTCCCCAAATCCTGAGAGATTTCAGATGCATACATTCAGGTATCTTATTCCTCAGCACATTGTGAGGGATTCCAGCCGGAACTTTTGTAATGGGAATTTACACTCAGGAATGAAGGTCCTCTATCTGCTGGTTACCACCCTCATCTTCATATGCATGCTGATATGTGCACATTGCTTTCTCTCATACCATTCTCTGTTCATCTGTTTAAAAAAGTCTTATTTATCAACCACTTTATTTTACATAGTACGTCGCCCTCCTCACTCTGTTTAAGTATACACAAGCCCGTGACAAGGCTTGATAGACACTTTTCCGTTATGCTATAAAAATTGCCCCTAAAGATCCCTCTGGTTTTCCTTTTGAACTTTTTAAAGTTTCCTTGGAGAAGATCTCCCTCCTCTGGGAGTTAATTATGCTAATGTTAAATGTCAGCCTTGAAGTGAAGAGTGAGGTTTGCAGTTTTCACTTTTAAAAGGATTACTCCTGCTCTGTTGCTGTTTTCAACAGGAACCCTGTTTACCATGTCTTTGAAACATTTTGTGTGATTTGGGGCCAAAAGTATAGTATGAAGCCTTGGGAGACAAACAAGATGACATATGGATTTAAAAAAAAAAAAAACTACAAATGCAACTGTTGTTCTGGAAGATTTTGTGCAGAGGTGGAGGGTGTAGAAAATGAGTGGGGTTTGAGATGTGCATTACCATCACAATGACCCCCCATCACAATGTCTATATTGTGCAGGAAAACAGGTGGATGTGATGGTCTGGGGACAGAGGAAGAGCCCATGTTATACATGCAGAGGATCTAAAGGAACTGAGCTGAACCTCAGCTGCATCAGCATCATTTCCTCCTGTCAGAGAGAGTGCCGGATGAGAGGCCAGCGGGTCAATATGAGCTGGTGATGGACGTAATGAGGAACTGCTCTTGGGGGGGCTCAAGCCTCGATGTAGGAGGCTCTTCAGAATCTGCTCTTCCACAAACCAGCACTGGAAGTCAAAGTAGCTGGCTGACCCGCTCTCACCATCTTATTTATAGAGCACTTGTGAATATGAATTATTTCGATGCTGACACAAACAGACAGCACCTTGACCCCAAGAATCAGAACATAAACATGTGTTTCTGAATGACAAAGAGGACAAAGAAGAGAAACCTCATGTATTGCAGACAAACTTAGTCTTTTTTGTTTTTAAGCTGTAAGGAATGTAACTGGTGGTATGCTAGCAGCAAAGTGAGGCAGTGCCCCACTGTCGATTATACTCTCAGGAGAAGGAAGCGATTGACACCGCTGACAGACCTTTTCTTGAAATCTCAAGGAGGTACACCGCTGTATATTAATTACTATTTGTTATGAGGGTGTTTAAGGCCAGTTCAGATCCTCAATCCGTCTTGGCCGCTCACTGGCCGGCCGGCCTACGTGTCCAGCTTTACAATGGGGATGTGAGAAGCCTTTGCAATCAATATCTCTTACACTAATTGAAGCTCTTTTTATCGGAACGGGTCTCAGCGGGTCTGGTGGGCGGGAGTGGGGGGGGGCAGGCGTCAAGCAGCTGCTCGGGATTCTGTGCTTCTGCTGCCTGTGTTCCTCCTGTATGCTTCCCTTCAAAGTCCTGCCAGCTCCAGGAAATGCTGCAGCCTTTTTATCAGTATGTATTGCAGAACCTCCAGTTAAGATCACAGCCATGTTTTCCTGACTCCCTCAGTACTGCATCTGCCCGCATACCTGGCAGTGGATGACCTTTTAGCCCTGCAGAGGGATTCGGTGACACTGCTGTCACTTGCTCACAGAACACAGTTGACCAGTAGAGCTGCATGCTTTTTGCATGTTTTTTGCCTGCAGTTTGAAGAAAGCAACACAAGTAGAGGTGTCCTATTCACAGATTTTGAAATTGAACCATTTTCAGAGCCATTTGAGGACAGAACCAAAGCTTCCCTTTGTAAATAGTTGCTGTTATTCTGCAGCACTTTGGTGTCTATTTATTTCTAATTCTTGCCCACAGTGCACACATTTTCCTACAGCACTAATTGCCTTTTTAACTAAGGGAAAAGTGACAGATTTATAGATAGAAAATAAATTTGTCACAAACTATAAAATATTTAATTGTGGTGTCAAAAAGAGGAAGCACTCCAAAGGCTTTTTCTCTTCTGGAGTAAATGAATTAGACAGGACTGTGACCTTTCCTCCACAAGGTGCTCAGATCAGGTCAAAGCAAAATTGGTGCACAAGCTGAAATGTTAATGCAGGTCACTGGTTGCAGAAAGTAGAGCTGAGAGGTAAAGAGCTACTGGGATGTGCTGAAGCTTGGGCTTGAAGGCAGAGCTTAGAGCACGTGGGACTGGGCTATAGCAGCATCCTCTGAAGGCCTTCATGCCCCTTCTCATGCACTACTTTCTTGGTCAGAGAAGCAAACCCCCTTGTCCAGACCTTCGGGGCACTACCTCACTTTGCTGCTAGCATGGCAGAGAGGAACCAGAGAGAGGTGGAAGAGAACATTTTCAAGCACAGTCCTCAGTTCCTTTAGGCTGCTACTCTGCATGTCAAAAGGTCTGAAGCTAGAAGGCAATAACATTTGCATTTTCCCGATATTTACAGTGGTACATGCTTTCCTTTTTTGTGTTTTCCATGGCCTGTTGTCTACTTTTTTATAACCAACAGTCCTTTTTGATGCCAGTGTTTTCCAGTAATACCTCTAAGGGGCTGATTTTATACAAATTTTTAAAAATAAAATTGCAGTTTAATTCAAATCTTCAAGATTCATCAGTAAATGCAATGAGTAAAAGAAAAGAGATATGTTTAATTTAAAGAAACTGTACAAATTATATGAATTTTATTTGAATGAATTCTCCTCTAATATTGTCATCTCTGTCATGTTCTAGTCTAACATTATGAATGTGCAAATGTTGGTGAAATTTTCCAATAGAACAGTGGTTAATAACTGTACTTATATGTACCATGGCATGGAATAACTAATAGAATTATTGTTTATTTATGGACTGTGGTCTCAATCTGTGTAGAGTTTACTAGAACATTTCAGATGTCACAAATGGTGAACCAGCTTGAACACAAATGTCATAAAGTCAGCAAGAGCGACCATGAAGCAAAATCCATGACATATCGCCGTCTACACAAGTTTATTGGAGATGTGTGAGGAGACCCCTTTAAGAGTCTCCAGAGCCTTTAACTGACTCTACCCCTTGATTTTACAAACCCACCCATAAATTAAACACGCTCAAACTGTACTGAAGTCCTGAGATGCAAGGAACAGAAATGAGATATCATCCCCGGTGAATCTCACTGCAGGAACTCATTTAAGCTCTGGAAGTCTATACTGATATCTACTGCTTACGTTTCGCTCCAAAGGCCTCCTAAAGTGGTACAATTTGCTCAGGGTTAAGCAGGTTATATGTACATAAAAATAAAACACTGTGAACACTCCCTTTGTTCTGAACAAAATTAAACTGAATAACCTAGCTGAAAAAGGGTTATGATGTATAATTCTTTGATTTGATGAGGACAAAAAGTCACTAATATTTGTAAGACATTTCTAATGGACGCTTCTTACACCTTTTCGTTTCCTTAATGACAATGAAGAACATGCCAGAATCTATTTATTGAAACAGATGTGGTCTCTTAAAAAGCTTTTATTATCATTGGGCTAGTCTTAGCAGCAGAAACGGCCTCTCTCTATCTTGAGCATCAAAGACTGTCAGAAAGTGTGTATGTATATTATCTTCCCCTCATATGAAATGTCAGACTTTAAAGATGGAAGACAATTTAGCTTTCACTGCACTAAACACTATGTATTCAGGCAATGTTGATCCAACCCCCCCTCCTCACCCACCCCCATACCAATCTGCTCTGTAAAGAACATTTCTTCAGAGAAACACACATAGCCTAAATCTTCAGTAATATCCTCTGGTTGCATTTAAATTTTGCTAGAGCCATTGCTGGAAACAGTGGTTGCCTTGAACTGACTTTGATTTTTATTCAAAGCTTCATCTTTCCACCATTGTGACAGTGACTTAGCCAAACAAGATCCTTTTACATTAAATCCAGAATGTACTGGATGTTTGTATTGCATGTTCCAGGTATGGGTCATAGAAACCAGTGGGAGTCCAGAAACACATTATTTAGGCCATTTTTTTGGAGTCATGCTGGTTGAAGAAATAATGTTTATTCTGTCCATCACATTTTTGTGATGTATGGTTGCTGAGCACATCTGACCTTAATCTACAGCATTATTTACAGCCACAACGAGTATTGTCAATACTTCTGAGGATGAATCCAAAGGAAAAATGAGTGCATGACGTAATAAATATCTTCATTTAATGTTATAGTATTCTGAAGATATGAAGAAACCTCAGTCGATTAAAGCTACATGGAACTAATTTTACTAAAAAGTAGCAATAGTAAAGTAGTTTTGGATATACTAGTTAAATGGTGGTTGTCCTCCTCCCAGTTCTGTGCACCTCATCAGGGTGTGGGACTTAGATGAAGGCACCTTGGATGTCCCTGTTGGGCTCTGTCAGATTTCATTGCATGCTGGAGTTTGTCAACTGTGTCTCCTCTAACTTATCTAGCTGAAATAAATCCTACTGTGGGAGGCAGCCAGCAATTACTCTTCTTCTCAACTGCCTGCTTACTTCAGGTACACCACTAACTGCACCAGGAAAACTAAATAAAGTCCTTAAGTAGTCCTGAATCAACAAAATATACTGCCACGCTTTGAAAACCTATAAAATGTCTTCACAAAATTTCAAACTTCACAAATTCATGTTCTTAAAATTTGTATCTCTCGCACTTTCAGAATTTTTTTTAAATGTAGATTGAAGAATCTTACATTTTCTGGTGGCAAATGAAGGCGTGTTTCAGGCTCTGCTATTGTGAGAGGAAGACAAATACAGAGACAGGAGGAATTCTCAGAAGAATGGTGCAGAGGGTAACATCAACATCTCTCAGCTCTTTGGCTGTGAGTTTGAATCTTCTTTTTGTATGGGTTTCCTCCTACAAGACATGCATTGAAAGAAAACATCATTAATCCACTTCTATACTGTTTCCTATTGAGAAACTGGTCCAAATTGTTGACAAGGGTCAACTTCAGCTTGATGACACTTACCCCCTACCCTCAGTTTGCTCACAATTCTTGACATTTTCCAGTGAATACAGGGTTTATCCACAGGACAAAACAAGGTAGTGGTGTTTAAAACTTGGTTATGTCAGTTGATTACAGATTTGGGAGTGGGTGTGGCCTCTCGCCTCTGTACAACCATGGGTAACGTGTGCCACAAAATAGGGCCCCTGTTATATGACATCATTTTGCAGTGTTTGAAATGTGGATGTTTAGGTTGAAGGACTGACTTGCAGGGGGGTGTTCATGGCTGGACTTCCAATAGTTTTTCAGCTTCATTTTGATCCAATTGAACTTATCTGAACTGAAGTGAAGTGAAGTGGAGTGAAGTGGAGTGCATGCCTTTGGTGTAGCAATGTGAGCATGTTTCATGTTGTTTACTGCTACTCCTGAGCAGGATGTACTGTGATGTCATTAAGTGCGCGCAATATCCTAAACATAATTATCGCTGTAAAAAATGTTACATGTTTTCAAAATATTTTGCTTGAACTATTTGGGCACCGACTGATACTGATACTGAGTGCCAGACCATGGAAATCACTGAAAAATACTTCATGTTACATAATGTTTTCCCTTTCTTCTTGTGCAACAAAAAACCTCAAAGCACACTGGTTTGTTAAGAGGTGCTTTTTTCGTTCTGAATTAGCATCATTGTGCTGAATTTTTTTTTGAAAACATTGCATGTAGTGTTATAAGATTTTTAGTAAGTAATACATCTGAAAGTGCAGTACGGAAAGTGCTAAGGTCAATGGAAAATATATGAGATGAAGAGGCTAGTGTTGTCAAAGTCCATGTTATTCCACTCAAGTGAAAACTATTTTGCTTATACGTAACTCATTTTCAGTAAAACTTCAAAATCCTCTTCAGGCCCATTACACAACTGATATTAAGTCAGTCTACATTCACATTTATTATGGGGTTATAATCTTGGGGTATGTTAATCTTAGGAACTTTCAAGTGCAAGTTAAAAAACTTTTGCTTCCTTTTCATGGGATATGGTGATGTCACCCAAAAGCATGGCTGAAAAGAGCAATTACCCGCTGAAAAAAACCCACTTCACACGAGTGAGGTAGAGATCACTTGGTTGCTTGTTCAGCAGACCCAGAAGTGCCAGACCTTTTCCCCCTTTTTTGGTAGGGTGTGTGAATACTCATATCCCCAGAAGAAACCAGAATGATGAAGCCAGGGACCTAAGCTGTACCCAGGGATCTTCCAAGGACACAGCCCAAAGAGTCCTGTTCTGCTTGAGATGGCACAGACCAGGAGTCTTGCTGTCTTGGCTGAAGCATTAAACAGTCTATAATTAAATGGCCAAATTAACAATACAAAACTCAAGTGACACTTGAAAATAAATAAGAAATACACATATAATAGAACATAGAATAATATCTTGGTTAATCTCAAGTTAACTAAGATCTATGCTTGATTTGAGGCTCAGTTGTACCTGATTTTTTAAAACATAGCTTCAAATGCAGTCATAACTGATTTTACCTACCTACCTAAAAAACCCCCAGTTTTCTTCAAAAGCATGTTGCACTTTCAGCAGAGTACAGATCAACAGTTACAGTTACACATTACAGTGTAACAGTCTGACAAAATGACCACTTCTACATACATGATCTTGGTTAGACATCTTGGAATGAGAATGCATAATATAACAAAAATGCAACAAAATTAATAGTAACATCTGCAAAAACTGTATGTGAGAACAAATCTCAAAGGGCCACAAAATTACATGAAACATGGTTTGCTTTACTGTGTAAATGGCAATTACATACAATCTTAAAATAAAGATGAGTTAACTGCCTATGAATCAAAGCTACTAGATACATTAGTAACACATCCGGTGATTATCTAAATAATACCTCCACTTTTGACTGGAAAATAATGTTTGCTAATAAGCTTATATTTGATAGCTGCAGGACAACGATCATGTTAGTATGTATTTTTTCCATATAAATTGAACTGAATGAGAAACCTCACACCCTTCCTGTTGCTGTCACATAGCATGGTTGCCGGATGTCTTTATTTTTCCTGCAGTGAATTCTTTAAAACTCAAATGCCACTGATTACAGATTATGTATGGAAGAACCTCTCCAGACAAGCTGGCAATCTGGCGATGGCTTTAGATGGAACTTGGTAGAATGTTTAAAGGGGGCAGATGCCTTGTAGGGAAAAATATGTATTGAAGGGAAAAAAAAGCAGCACACAGATTATGAAAGTAAGAAATGTAACAGGAATGTGACCTTTTACTTGCAGTATTTAATATTCATGGATGCTATTGTGTTTTGGGGTGGGGGGAACACAACACTGTCAGCTTTGGTAAAAAAAAGGCATCTTTTGGCCTATTTTTGTGTGTTTTGAAGTATAGTAGTCCTAGTATGTTGTTGTAATTTATTCTAAATGACAGTACTATCATCACATATACAATATGCAAACCTTATCTTCTAGTATGACTGTAAGTGAAAGTTTGTTTAATTGCACCCCCCGTCGTGTTACTGTTACAACAACAGTCAACAATAGTACTAATAATTACAATGCTATAAATAAATAAATATTTTCTAATTGTTAATCTTTCTACTTCCCCGATCTGAACCCCCAGGAGTTTTAAATTACATTACACTCTCATTGTGGTACCCAGAAATCTATTCTATATATACTGCTAGTATAATGAAATAAGGACATTATGTATTATACAGCTATGCATTTTTTAATATATAATGACCGCTTAGAAGCATTTTTAAAATGAATCAGTTTTTATACAAACAGACAAATGTACAACATGCGACAGACAGGGTGTCTCGGGTTTTGGAAAAGGTATTAGAGATGCTCAGAGTGTAAAGCGGAGGCTCAACACAAACACACTGAGCACAGCCTGCATGTTGCACCTGTTCAGTAGAAAGCATGCCTGTATATCATGTTACCTCCAGCTGCTAATCTTAATTAATCATTTTTATTTGTTTTCTTTTGGTTTGCTGAGTAATAGAATTAAGCTCCAGGACTCTCAGTTCAACACTTACTGGTGTCAGTTAATAAATTGTACTTGGTGGCCACCTTCAAGTGTAACGTAAACTGCGACTGTCGATTGTTCATGTACAGGTTTGCCAAATGTTTTTGCTCAAATAGAAACACTTGAATATTTGCCCTTGACAGGACTGTTCGCAGTTCTGAACAACATGTCTGCTTCTCACTTTTGGTCACTTTGAAATATATTTAAAATGTAAAAATGCACAAGTAATATCTGACATGTAATGTAATATTATCTAATGTTTTTGACATGCCCTCATTTTGTGGTACATCTTATATCTGGGGGTCAATTGTGACTGGAAATGAAATGCATGTTTTTCAGCTCAATCTGTGTAAATAACACACAGGGTATACATGCTTGATGCTTTTATTGAAGCAGCACTAGCAAAACTAGCTTCAAGCTTTCAGCTTGCGCACATTGTGAGTTTTGCAGGATGTGACAAATTTAGCTGTGGCAAAAAAAAGAAAAAAGAAATTAAATTTTGCTTAACAACTTCTACCAGCTGATCAAGAGCATTGCCTACATTCATTCCTACCACAAAACAGATTGTGTCCTCCTCTTTTACATCTACATGGTAGGAAAGTTGGCAGATGGTCGGCTGCTATTTCACTTTATGTTACATCTTACATAATCTGTGCTTAATTAGGTTAACAGTTCTCAACTTTTATAGGCAGACATTATCAATTCTAAATGTACTTTTAACACAAGAACTGCTATTTAATGCACTTCAAGGGGCACCAAAGCCAAAACGACTGTCAACACACGATTGACAAAATATCCCAAGGAAAACGCTTTATATAAATGCTTTTTAAATCACTAAATTCTTGATCAAAAAAGATTCTAAAAAAAATGGTATTAACTCTTTAGTATTAGTTCTTCAGTGTAAAACCGACAGTACATCTTTTCTTTTTTCACCTTTTCTCGAGCAAAACCTGTGAAGTTTTCACAACTGACTACTGCCAGAAGTGCACTAAAATAAAGCGCGTTATGAGTGTTCCAGTTTGTGTATCTTCTTTCTGAAAAATATCTATAGAAAGTCAAATAAACAATACTTAATTCACATATAGTAAATGAAAGACATTGCCTGTCACTATTCATTAATAGTGTTTTACAGCTATGGTAGGGCAAGTATTAAGGATATTGCTGCATTAATTATATGGGAAATGAATCCCTTTTTAGGAACAGACAACATTTGTTATTTAAGGCAAACTTGACTTGAGATGGACGATTAACATGCTTTTTTAAGCATCTCAGTGTGCATTAATAATGCAGCCAATGTTTTCAAACTTTGGTTGGATATTACAAAAATTTAAGTTTCAAGTTATCAGCTTTTTGTGGCAGATGTCTTTTTGCGTGGCTGTAAATGTATCTTGGCAAGCTATATGTTTTCATGAGACTCTCAGTGTGCTGGGTCTATCACCACAGGAAAAACCCTTTCCCTGTTTCTTTATCGGTGTAAATGTTCCGCTTGGGATACGTGAGGGAGTTATTCTCTCCATTTGTACAGCACATGAGCTGGAAATGCTTTTCTCGTGCTAAACTCCTGTACCTGATAAACAGGGTGAAGAAACTGGAATACATTGGTTGAATAACCCATGATCACATACAATGTTCATATTCTAAAAAAAGTTTTAATCAGTGAAAGTTGCATGGAAGTCTGCATATTATGGTGGTTTCTAATGTGAGAAGTCTGAAGTTCATTGGTCCAAAGGCATAATTTGTATTTGTATAATAATTCATTTGCTTTGACTGAAAAATGAATTAGTTTTTCAACTCGCATATAGACAAATACTTTTTTAGCATGTGTGTGGCAGCAAAATTTAATTTAACCATTTACCTGGTAAAACTGTTTTTTTTAAATTGAAAACAGTACAGTAACACCCCACTGTCCTGGTTAGTGCTCTTTAGTCATAGCACTTGTGTCATAATGTCACAGAGACCTGCACACCTGTAGCACGTCTCCTTTGTTTGCTTTTAATTCTGTTATAATACTTGTTCTCCTCATGTGTCTCTGGTGCTCATACCATATGCTTCAGCCCCACACCTGTGGAAGGGGGTAGGGGCCTAGAAGATGTGATGACTACTGTCCTGAATGATGCAAAACACCCATGAGTACATTCAAGCAATGTGCCCTAAAGATGAGCTGCTGGTGGAATGTTTGGAATAAATGGGATCTGGTAAATAGGAAATTAAAGGAGATGCCATGGCAGGATAAGCCCATCCATGGAATGTACCAGTGACAGCTAGCAGAGGTGGTCGTCATGAGGAGATCCTACCCATGGCTGGAAGAGGCAGGACTGAAGGACAGTACAGAGGCACTGATCATTGCAGTGCAAGAACAAGCACTCAACACCAGGTCAGTGGAAACAGAAGTACCATATCAGGCAGAGACCCCAGGTGTAGACTGTGCAAAGAAGCTCCTGAGACAATCCAGCATTTAAGAGCTGGCTGCAAGATGCAAGCAGGAACGGCGTACACTGAGAAGCACAACAAAGTGGCAGGGATCATACACAAGAAAATCTTTAAGAGATATGGCTTGGACACTCCCAAGTCTAAATTGGAGGTGCCATCGAAAGTGGTGGAGAGCAACAGAGCCAATATCAAGGGGGACTTACACATCCAGACAGATAAACAAGCACAGGCTAACCAACCAGATATTGTGCTTATAGACAAGGACAAAACAGCAGTGGTGATTCTGAATAATAGAAACATCAGGTAGAAGGAATATGAGAAACTGGAGAAATATCAGGGATTGAAAGAAGAACTGGAGAGAATTTGGAAGCTGAAAACCAAGGTAGTCCCATTGGTGATAGAAGCACCTGGGGCTGTGGCCCCTAAGCTGGAAGATCAGATCACAGGTATGAAAACATCAGTCTCAGTCCAGAGGAGCACAATCCTAGGAACAGCAAAAATACTGTGGCATGCCCTCAAAACACACAGGCCTTTGGTAGGACACCTGAGTCTGAGGAAAGTTAGCACCCACAGGGGAAAGCTGGGTGAGATAGAAATTATATATAGGATTTCTAGACAATCAACCTCCTTCATTACGCATGATTACTTTTTTCAGTAAACACTGATAATGCGTCCCCCGTGCGGGATTATGCTGTTCTTGGACAAAATATTCATTTTTCCCCACTGTTCTTGTTTTTTTTTTTATGATGCCCAGGTCATTCATGCTTGTGCTCTATGGTGGGGAGTTAATTAAAATCCGAGCTACAGTTTGGCCTGTGTGTTCTCGTCATAACATTGAAGTGAATTTTACTGAAGTACAACTGGGATATTGTCTTGATGTACTGGTGCTACTTTCCAATTAAAATTCTTTATAGAGTTTTCTTTTACTGTGCTTCAGTGAACAGAAGTTTGCAGTTGACTTTTTTGCTTTACTTACAAACAAATACTTTGGAATATGAAAAGTAAATAGTCCCTGGGGACTGAGGTCAAAGAGGGAGAAGAGAGACTCATTGCCATAAAATAAACTGTAATAAGAAGCATTTTTTTTTCATAAGCTGATTTCACATTTGGATACCCAGCCAAAATACGAGTGTTTCCAAAAAGAGCTCCTGAACTTAATGAGCAGTGTAAATGCTTCTGCTGAAGCCAGCAAGTACAGCATATCTCCATTGTGGCTTTAAATTGTACATGAAAATGCTCATCAGAGTGTTAAAGGGACCAATAATCAAAGGCCTTCTCCACTCCAGCCAACTGCATGCTTAAGAATGAAGGGAAAATGGCATCATTGTTTCGCATCCAAGCTCACTAAACTACAGTAAAGCTGACAATGACAGAACACACTAATCTCACTTCCCATTAATGTAAGGGCTCCTAATTTTTAGCCATTCATTTTCCATCAGTGACATTTTAATGATTAAGCATGGGACAACCATGGAAGTTCACACTGAGGTTATTATCCAGGCAAGAAAACCTAGAACAAGTTGGTGTGAGGGACCTAGGTGTTCACACTGTCACTTTAATCCAGGTGTGTAACCTAACAGAAGGATGCAGCATGTTGCCAGCATAAGCACAAGGGCCAATCTGCCAAGCTTCTGCAATGCATTTGTCACAGCAGCACTCAAGGTTGTTGAGACTGATGTCAGCCTTGGTGGTTCACATTCAGTAAATGGCCTTCACACCCCGTCTTCTTTGTCGCTCAGTGGGTGTACAGTGACATAACAGGAGCCTATATTCTTGTTTGCAAAGGCCCTGATGAACCAGATTCATGCAACACTGCCTATAAAAGTCTCTCAAAGGAGATGACTCAGATACTCAAGGAGCTGAAGAGTGAGGTCATGTTGTTTTAATTGATCAGTTAAATAATTTGCTCACACTCGGAGAGAAGTTGGAGGCAAAAAAAGTCATTAAATAAAGTAAAATGTGACTACTCACATTTTCTGAAAAGCCAGGACTAATATTAAGTTTCAGAACGAATTTGCGAATTCTTGATACTGATTATTTAAATGCTAGAAAAGTGCTCTCGCATTTATTTTCGCAGAGATACTGAAAAACTGTCTGTAGGCACTGATGTCAGAATGTTTCTGTGTGCTGGCTGTAAAATGAGAAATTGAGGAACAGTGTTTTGGAGAGTTCTTCGAAGCAAAGAAATTGTGTTGAATTGTAATTTGACAATGAGGTTGATTATTCCAGATGAACCCTCAATGAATGCATCTTCTCCAGTAGTATAGAAATATGAAAAAGCAATTTCTCTAACATGAGGAGTCACTCAAGTCATATTGAAATGGAGCACTTTAAAGCACAAGATTACATTTAACTTTGTACAGTATTGTATTTTGTTACAGTATCATGTTTTGTAAAGGTGACAACAATACACAATATTATATCAGCCCAAACAAGAGTGACAATACGGCCTTTTTTCTGTCCTTCCACACAGTGAAGTATAAGCTCTCTGGATGTCAGCTACATTCAGCTCCTGCTCTTAGAAGACAGTGTTGACACAGAAAAGAAAAACTTTGGACTTAAAAAGTCCACCTTCTACTTGCGACAGGCCTTTATTATTAAAGTGGCCCGTGCTCACACTGCCATTCATAGTAATATTATTTCACTAAGACTGTGGGTTCTTCATGTAGTTTGCAGCTGGCCCTGTTGTTATTTAGACTTATAACTTAAAACTTATAAGACTAACCAATACAGAATTCTACACATTTAAAATATGCATATGGCTTAATTTTTCAGTATGCATAAAACTTACTTTTTGAAAGGACTACATGGTGATCAACTACACACATCTGTTTTATGTGAATTTAGTATGCAAATCCCATTTCATATACACTATTTTCTTGATCTCTTCTCCTGCTAAGAGTTGTGGTGCTCCAGAGCCTCAGATCTCAGGAATCAGTTGATACAAGGTTAAGAGTCTATACCCTGGATGGGATGTCAGTCCACTGCATATACACTACAGCCAAATGTAGAGGAACCAGGATCTCCATACAGACTGACCAGATTCAAACCCACATCCAAAAAGCCCAGGTGATGTGAGGCTACAGCACTACTCACTGAACCAACTGTCCTGGCGTTAAAAAAAGACAAAAATAACTAGCAAATTTTAAACATGCTCTGAATGGGATTAACAAAAAGGTTCATAAGCACTGTGTAGATAAAAAGTTATAAAGCAGGATATCACCAGAATTCATGAAAAACCCAAACATTATGCAGATGACCTGTAAAATCCAAAAATGTCTACATATTATTTGTACTAATTCAGTGTGGGGTGCCACCGTATGCAAACCTGACCCTGCTGAAAGAAAAACCAGCAGTCAAGCACAGAGAATCAGAGACATGCTGACATGCTGAAGGCACAGCTGTAACTTTGTTTGAGGGAAGCCTCAGGCTGTAGGTCTGACATAAATATCAACACCTTCAGCAAACACCTACAATGTGACTGCACAACGCTCATTTTCCTAAAGGCCTGTATACAATGCAGTTGAACTGAGCACAAAACCTGGGCATAAAAACAGAAAATAACTGTGTAATAACTTCATTCTTTCGTTCATTCATTCATTCATCCAAAGACAAGAAAGGTAAAGTGAGTAGAAGGAAAATGTTCATCTGCAGGCCAGAGGTATTTTAACCCTGGTCAATGTCGATTCATTTATTTTCAGCAACTGCTGGTTCATTGCAGGGTTATGGGGGGGGGGGGGGGGGGGGGCA